>JAGFNQ010001573.1:880074-943787 GCA_024364735.1 Boesenbergia rotunda
GTACTCTATGCATCCTGGTTCTACCAAGATGTATCAAGATTTAAAGAAAGGATTCTGGTGGTCTGGACTCAAGCGAGACGTGGCCAGATATATCAGTACCTGCTTGACCTGCCAGAGGTCAAAGCAGAGCACCAGAGACCAGGAGGAGTTCTACAGCCACTTCCCATTCCAGAGTGGAAGTGGGAAGAAATATCCATGGACTTTATCACAGGTCTTCCAAGAACCACCCATGGACACGATGCAATTTGGGTGATAGTGGACAGATTGACCAAGTCTGCCCACTTCCTAGCCATCAAGTTATCGCATTCGGTAGAGCAGTTAGCACAGCTGTACGTGAAAGAGGTGATCAGGCTTCACGGAGTTCCGAGGTCGATCGTGTCTGACAGAGATGGGCGGTTCACCTCCCATTTTTGGAAGTGTGTTCAGGGCGCTCTAGGCACCAGACTTCAGTTCAGCACAGCTTTCCATCCCCAGACAGATGGACAGACAGAGAGAGTAAATCAGATTTTAGAAGACATGCTCAGGGCTTGTGCATTGGACTTTAAAGGTAGTTGGTGCAAATTTCTGTGCTTAGCTGAGTTTGCCTACAACAATAGCTATCAGGCCACCATCAGGATGGCACCTTATGAGGCATTGTATGGCAGGAAATGCAGATCACCCATATGTTGGCAAGAAGCTGGTGAGAAGAAAGAGATGGAGTCAGGACTAGGCAGCCAGACTGAGCTTATAGATGAGACCGCTCAGGCTATCCAGACGATCCGCCAGAGGATTGAGACTGCCCAGAGTAGACAGAAAAGTTATGCTGACACACGCCGTAGGCCACTTGAATTCCAAGTTGGAGATTCAGTATTTCTCAAGGTCGCTCCCATGAAGGGAGTGGTGAGATTTGGCAAGAAGGGCAAGCTAAGTCCTCGCTACATAGGACCCTACAAGATCATAAAGAGGGTTGGTAAGGTAGCATATGAGCTGGACCTACCAGAGGATATGTCAGCTATCCACAGTACCTTTCATGTATCTATGCTGAAGAAGTGTATTCACGACCCTGGCCAAGTGATTCAGCCTCAGTCAGTACAGATCCAAGAAGATCTTAGTTATGAGAGCAGACCGACACAGATAGTGGACAAAGTAGTTAAGATATTAAGAAACAAAGAAGTGCCACTAGTGAAGGTCATCTGGCAGAATCAAAAGCATGAAGAGGCTACTTGGGAACGTGAGGACAGCATGAGAGAGAGATATCCAGAATTATTCTAAGTTCGAGGACGAACTTTTCATAAGGTATGGGGGATTGTAACGCCCCAAAATTCCCATTTTTAGTTCTTAAAGTCCTTAGAATTATTTAAAAATGGTTTAGAAATATTCTAGATATTTTTAGGAATTTTTAGAATATTTTTATGGAATTTTCCGAGTCCGTTTGGTATTTTAAAAAAAGGAGAAAGAAATAAAAAAGGGAAAAACGTTTAAAGGAGCAACAGGAGTTCGAACCCGCGACCACCACGAGACCAAGGGAGCGCGCGACCAGCTGGGCTAGGGTATCAAGCACAGAAAAGAGTGGAGAGACAGGTATTTAACTAGTAGTTAGGTCAATCCGCCCCATAAGTATAAATAGATAATTAAAGAGAGAAGTTTTATTTTCTCTCAAACCCTCTCCCTCTCCCAAGGTTGCGCCGACCCCTCTCCCTCTCCTCTCTTGTGCGCACGCCACATCAAGCCCTAGAGGGCCGGCCAAAGCTTTTCTCCAAGAGATGTTCCTATATTCGGGATCCCCGCGACGAGAGGAACGCGTAGGCGCGAAGAAATCTCCGAGATCTCAAGTTTCTTCCAAGTCCTATACGTTAATCTTGGTTGTAAGTCCAAGATATCAATGTAAGTAATGCTCACCTGCAGTAAGAGGCGGTTTTGCCGCGAGAATTTCCTTTAAAAGTTTTTAAAAGAGATATTTCCTTTTTGTTAAGATTTTTGCATGTGATCTTAGTTCATTATATGCTTATATATTTTATTGAGTGCCCTATATGAGATTAGGGACCAAGAAAAGCTATGAGAAAAGAAAAGAGAAGATAAAGATAAGAAAAGAAAAGGCCAAGGCCTTAAGAAATCCCCAAAAGTCAAGACTTAGGGATTTTAGCACGCAAGGTGCTCGAGAAAATGCCAAGGCATTTACAGATCAGAAAGAAAAGAAAGAAAAGCTATTTTATTTTCTAAGGCCAGTACCCGGCGTCCAAGGGCGTCGTTAAAGAAATCCAGGTGTCCAATTCCAAGGTCTTGGCCCTGGTAGACCAAGGTCTGCTCTATTAGGATTGGTGGCTCGCTACCCCAACCTTTTAGGGAATGCGCATGAGATGGTACTTACGTCTTCAGTGGATCCAAGTGATTAGTATTTTCAAGTATATGCTTTAGCAAAGTTTTCTAAAGTTTAAAGAGTTTTCAAAAAGTTAAAGAATAGCTAAAGTTTCAAGTGAGCCAAGAAAAGTAAATTGAGATTTCTTATTGCTTGAGTATGCATGTTTTGAGTTATACATGTTCTTAGTTTTCTTTCAAGCATATTAGTATCTCATATGATTTCCATATTGTTCTAGAAGCATGTTTGCACATTTCGAGATTTTGTGAGCTAGATAGTACTTACTAAGCTTTTTGCTTACTAGATGCATTTCCTCTTATTGCAGATAAAGGTAAAGGCAAGCAATTCTGAAGGAAGGCGACGAGGCGGTGCTGAGTAGAGTGTGTGTGGTGGCTGATTTTGGAGAGATCTTCGAGACGAGACAATTTAGTTATTTAATTCACAATGTTATAGTATATTTGAATTTCAAGTTCTTGCTTTATGGAGTTTAGCGAACATTTAAGTTTCGGATAGTTTTACATGCTCAATTGCTTAGAGTAAAGATTTCCATGTCATTTCATTTAGCTTATATATCCTTATGTTTGCATTGGATGAGTAGAAATGTGAGTAGATGGAGATATTGATACTTTGTTAGAAAATAGACGCATGTGCCAAGATAGTATCAAATTCTCTTTGAATCAAGTTTTTATTGCTTAAATATGTCTAGAAAAGTTGCATTCATATTTCATAATGTTATGGCAATGTTATAGAATCTTGCATGATGAGTTTAAATGGTTAGAAGTAAAGTTTGGTACAAACTCTAGACTAAAGTTTTATATAGTTTTTCATAACTTGCTAAATCTCGCAAAAGTCCTAATTTCAAGTTTAAGGATTCATTTTGATTGGCTAAATTGTTTAGAAAACTGACATAGAGTATAGAAATGGTGTCATGATCCTATATGGCTCGAAAGTATAGGTTTGGTGGAGATAAGAAGCAACTGCCGAAACCTGAAAAAACAGATTTCAGGCCTATCAGTCGACTGATACAGTATCAGTCGACTGATACCCGAAAAGTCAGTTGGGTGAGGCAGGTTTCAATAAGTGTCTTTTTGCGAGTTTTTGCGAAAGGAAGTGTGACATGGTATCATGCATGACTACTTAAGTTAGAATATCATTCTTAGATGAATTTAAAAGAAAAAAAAAGATTTCCGCATTTCTTTTAGTCGTGCATTAGAGTCGAGAAGTAGACAGAAGTAACGATCCGTCTAAGGTAGAAGAAGGCGGGTCGCTACAGAGACTAACTGCAAGGAATTAAAACTAAACAAAGCAATACTTGAAAACTTGACTTGGAGTGTAATTGGAACAAACTAAAGCAATATAAAGAAATACATGTTTAAAACCAAAAATTATCCTAATTAAACATCAAATCAGTTTATCATCTCAAGGCTTCCCTTCGCCGTCACACGAAGGCTGAACTATGAACCCCCTAGCTCAAAAACCATTGAAGAAAACTCCCCTACTCAGCTTGCTGTCGATTTTGCTGCTCTGCTCTCCCTGATCGGTCAACCCGACCGATCAGGTCTTCCTTTGATCGGTCATGGAACCGATCAGAGTCAGTTCTGTCCAATCAACCCGATCGGTCAGAAGCTAAAACCCGAACTCCTCTTGACGCCGCTGATTTGCGATCGAACCAAAAACCTTCAGAGCTGCGTCGGAGAACCCCTCCTATCAATTCCTCAGCTTCGATCGATGAAAACCCGGGATCAAGTGAAGAACTAGGTGTACTGGAACTCCGACGAAACCCTCTCCAAAGCTCATCTCAGCCGCAAGATTAAGTTAGCAAAACTGAACTGGAAAGATTACCTGGATGATTTGAGATCTTGAAGACAAACGAATTGATGAGCCACGCGCGATCTAGTGAAGAAAACGAGATAGAAAACAATGAAGAAATTGAAGAACAAAGGAAGAAACTGGATCTGGACGATGAAGGCTCTGCAACGCGACGACTACTCGAGAAGAAGAGGGAATTCCCTTTTAATTAAAACTATTTGAATTTGAATGGCCGAGATCGTCTTTGCTCCATCCAATGGTCTGATCTGCTCCGATCTGAACCAAACTCCCCAGATCTTGATCAATGGTCTTGATCTACCTGTCCGTAGCTCGGATCAACCAGATCTATAGCGGATGGCTCAGATCATCCCTTCTCTTGCTTGGATGGTCTAGAACATCTTGAACTTGATCCAACGGTCAGATTGCTTCTGATTTGGATGAAATTCACAGATCTTGATCTGTGGTCATGATTGGCTCTATCTTGAACTCGGATTGATCAGGAGTTGACCGCTGGTTCAGATCTAGCCGTTTCTTGATCGGACGGCTCATATTAATCCAAGCTTGATCACTTTAATCCGGATCCAATTCTGACTCAAGTTTGACCCAAATCTGATCTAGGTTCATGATCATTTGGAGCCTACAAAATTAGATTCAAAATTAATGCCAAAATATCTCAATTATAGAATGATTTGAATTAAAAGCTAAAATAGAGGAAATACATGAAACCTAATATAAATGCAAACTTAAGCATATAAAAGTGGATCAAAACATGGATTTGAGAGCCTAAATTTATCAACAAAATGGTTATTATCAGACGGGTGTTCCCGTGCTTAGGCCTTGGATGTACTGACCCTAGGGGGTTGGGAACCAAGTAAAAAATCTCGTGTGCACTGTGTTTGTTCGTTCTTTCTTTCTGTTTTCCGCTGTGCTACTAACTTTATGTCCAGAACGAACCGAAAAGTTTTACGAAGTTTGCGAAAATTTAATATCGATATTTACCCCTCCCCCTCTATCGATTTTCTCCGATCCAACAAGTGGTATCAGAGTTAGACTGCTCTTCACCGGACTAATCGCCGACAGAGCAAAGACGTCAGGAGTTGAGAGGGAGCCCAGGGGTGAATCAGGTATAATTTTTTAATGTCAGTTTTTAAATTTTATATTACATGTTTCAAGTGCAGGGAGAGAGGGCACTATAAAAATCAGTGCCCTACTCGTAAGATTCGATCTACACCACCGAAAGTAAAGGAGGCACCAGCGCCCGGAGTCTGGAGGGATAAAAGTCACGTACGATGTTTCAAATGCAAAAAATACGGACACAACAAGAATAAGTGTCCGACAAAGGTACGCAAAATTTATATTCTGAAAAATTTTCAAATTCTTGCATTGTCATATGATAAGTTAGGAATTTTTTCTGAAAAATTAAATTCACTGCATAGTTAGATTAATATTTTGCATGCCCAATTAGAAGATGTAGATATTGCTAAAATGTCAGAAATTAAGTGTTTAATCCTGAATATAAATTCAATGATTTTTAAAATTAATTTTGATAATATTGAAATTAAATTTGAAAATATTACTGATAACTCTGAATTCAAATTTGAAAATATTACTGATAACTCTGAATTCAAATTTGAAAATCTTACTGATAATTCTGAAAATTGTGAGATTAATCCTGAAAACATTGAAGATATTTCTGAGGATATTCTTGAGGCTATTAAAAATAATGTTGAGGATAACTTTAAGGATATTGAAAATAAAATTCTTTTAGATGATAATTTAATTATAGATAATGTTGAAGATTATTACAAAACATTAACTAGTGGCCTAAATTATTCTACCCACTTTGAGGATATTGAAGGATATAATTTTGAGGATGAGGAGGAAAAGGAATTATCTGAGATCAAGGCTATAGTTAATAAAGTTCACAATGATTCAAATAAATCAAAATTATCAGAAAAACTGGAAAAGATAAATAAAGAAGAAATAGTAAAGGAATCAGAGATTTTTGAAATAATGAAAATGATAAAGCTAAACCCACAATTATTATCTAACCCAGAAATATTGAAATTTAAATCTAATTAAATCTTAACAATTTTTACCTTATTTATTTCAATCCTGAATAATCCTTAATTAACTTAATTTTAATTATCCTTAATTAACTTAATCATAATTCTTCTTTAATTAATTCAATTAATCTTTAATTAATTCAAATTCATTAATCTTTAATTAATTTAATTAATCTTTAATTAATTCAATTAATCTTTAATTAATTCAAATTTAATTAATATTTAATTATTTCAACTTTAATTAACTCTTAATTATTTCAACTTTGATTAATCCTTAATTATGTCAACTTTAATTAACTCTTAATTATTTCAACCGTAATCAATCTTCAATTATATCAACCTCAATTAATTTTTAATCTAATTAAATCTTAATTCAATTAAATATTAATACAACCCTTGGTTAACTTAATTCAT
Organism: Boesenbergia rotunda; assembly: GCA_024364735.1. Taxonomy (NCBI): domain Eukaryota; kingdom Viridiplantae; phylum Streptophyta; class Magnoliopsida; order Zingiberales; family Zingiberaceae; genus Boesenbergia; species Boesenbergia rotunda. The sequence goes on from JAGFNQ010001573.1 coordinate 886,699, forward strand.
ATCCAATTAAATCCTAATTAAATTAATAAATTCAATTAATTTAACATCAAGTAAATCTTAATAGACTGCAACCAAATAAAATCCTACCCAACTGAAACCCCCAACTAAATAACAGCAAATATGTCAAAGTAAGTTGACATATTCGCCGGTTCACACGACATGTATCAAATCGGGAATTTGATACATTTTTAGAAACTTAATTAAATACCTTAACTTGTTTGAATCATGCATTAATGTCATGTACATGCACTACTATTTCTTTAAAATTTATGTCATGTCATTCATGTTTAATTTTATGCATGATTTAGAACGGTTATAGGAAAAAGACTAATTAAAACTTGAACAATCTAGTATTAGGTGGAGGTGAGATGATAGTACGTTAGGGAAGCCCTTCTAATAAGGTCAAGTAAGGTAAGGTGTACCCTACTTGGTCTGTTTAGTCTGATGGAACTAGCCGAAGCTATCGATCTAAGACCTAAACTAGTTAGACCAAAATTTTTCAAGAAGTAATTTGCAAATGAATTTTCGATAATAGGCTTTGTCAAGGAAAGGGTTGTTGCTCCAATAAGGCTACAACCAAAGAAGGCCTCTGTGCCTCGCCAAGACCTGGAAGCTGATTACTGAAAATCAAATTCACTTTACTATTTGATAAATTTGAATCTAACACAAGTTTCAATTAAGTCATAGATTTAACAATGAATTAAGAAAAATAATTCAAGCATCTCATAAGGCACCCATAAGGCAACCATGCTTGTTGTATTGAGACATCTAGAATGGGTGAGATGTTAAGGACTAATAAATTGAAAAATATTTTTCAAAATTATTAGAGTATTTTTCTAAAAATATATTTTCAAAATAGGCTTTAACATAATAATGTTTTTATGGAATTCATGCTTGTCTGATTGATTATATATGATAAATTTTCAAAAATTATATGAAAAATTGGTTGACCTACACAATTAGACACAAGCCTCTTAGGTCAACATGAAAGTCCCCTAAGGCACTTAGATAGAGTCAAACGGTACAGGGGGAGTGTTTTATTCTTTTTAATTTTTTTTTAAAAAAAATTGTGCTTTAAAAATCACTATATTTTAAAATGACATTCGAAAACGGTGCTTTAAATCACTATTACTTATGTTTTCAAAGCTTATGCTTTAAAAGTGATTCACATTCCAAGTAGAATTTTCTAAAAACATATCTTCTTGTCATATTGTCATTCTAAGTTGTTCTTTTAATTTTGATAAACCCTAAAGACACAAAGGAAGTCTACTTAATGATCTACAAGGACTTCGAGGATGTGTAAAATTTAGGGGGAGTCTAAATCAAAAAGAAATTATTTCTAACAAGTATTTTCTTTTACAATTACTTTTTGGAATTATTAGATAATTCTTTTTGGTTTGAACCAAACCCTAAGGACTCAGAGGAAGACTACTTGTGCTCAACAAGCTTCCTAGGGCTGGGTCAAGTTTAGGGGGAGGTCAAATTAAAAGAGTTATTAAAAATTTCAAAATAATATATTTTTGTGTAATATATTTTCAAAATCCTGTTGAAAGTATAAGTAATTTGTCTTTCAAAATACTATTATTCTACTTTTCGAAATTTGTTATAGCTTATAAAATTGTCTTGAAATACTTTTTGAATACTATTTACTTGAGTTTGGAGAATTTCCAGGACACTTAGGGAAATGTCCTTGTAGTTAACAATATTTCCTAGGATTGTGTCAAACTGGAAAAGAAATCAAGTCAAGTAAAATATTATGTTTTAAAAACAATATTTTTCTAAGTATTTTCAAAATATAAGTCAAGTTTTTCAAAATATTTTCAAAGTACTTATGTTTTTCAAATTCATAATATTTTTCAAAGTACTTATGTTTTTCAAATTCATAATTTTTTTCAAAGTATTTATGTTTTTCAAAAATGCATAATACCTTTCAAAGTGACTTATATTTTTCAAAGATACAGACATTTTAAAAGAACTTGCATTTTTTTAAGCTGAATATCTTTTAAAAGTACTTTCAAAAGAAAATCTTTTATTATTGGTGCAAGTGTTTTGGTCGTATTTTTTTGATGTATGACAAAGGGGGAGAGTGAGAGCTTAAGTTAGAATTTTTTTTTCCTTCCCAAAGGATCAATGAAAATCAAAATGTTTTTCTTCAAAAAAAAGGGAGAGAGTGAGCTTATGAAAATCAAAATGTTTTTCTTCAAAAAAGGGAGAGAGTGAGCTTATGTTAGAAATATTTTTCTCCCAAAGATCAAAACTTATTTTCAAAACTTAGATCAGTTTTTCAAGGAGTATAATTTAGCCCCTTTAGCCAATCTAACTTAAGATATTGTCAAACATCAAAAAGGGGGAGATTATTGATGCAAGTTGCATCAGTGATGTCCTCCTCTAAATGTTTCAATGTTTGACAATATACTTAAGTCAGTGATACATTGAACAGGGGAAGGGTAGTCAAGAAAACTGGACCAAAGTGAAGGAAAGTCCTAGGTACACTAGGCAAGAAGTCCTGGCAAAGGGCTGGGCAAGAAGTCCTGGCAAAGGGCTGGGCACGAAGACCTGGTTCGAGGAATTGGGCACTATGTCCTGGCCGAGGGTTGGGCACCGAAGACTTGGTTCGAGGAATTGGGCACTAAGTCCTGGCTGAGGGTTGGGCACCGAAGACCTGGTTCGAGGAATTGAGCACGAAGTCCTGGCCGAGGGTTGGGCGCCGAAGTCCTGGACCTAGGGTTTAGGCATGAAGTCTTGGTCCGAGGGATTAAGCAACTTAGCTGAGCGATGACTAAGGACATAAGTAGAGACGGGTTGAGGTTCAGACGTCTCGAGATCCGAGTGTATCGAAGACTAAGTAAAAGTGCACTCGAATGGACTGGGTGGCAACCGTCTCCTAAGAGGAGTAGGTTGAAGGCGCGTTCCCGAGGGTGGGAACTTGCATCGGTTCGACCTAGGGTTTCGGGGAAATCCGAAGTCACAACCATCTCGTTAAGGCTAAGATTGTGTGTGTATTTGCTTTGTATTTGTGTATCTTGCAAGTACCTAGAATGGAAGACAAAGCAGGCAAACAACGCACAAAGCGGCTGGAAGGCTGGCTGCTAGGCGCCCCCATTGAAGGAGGCGCCTAGATGGAGCTTGGCGCCCCCATCATCCAGGACGCCTCCATGAAAGGAGGCAAAACAGGCTTTCATTCAGGCGCCCCATCAATACAGGCGCCCTGGTTGAAAGTTGTATCTCCTACAGCGAGTTCAGCGTGGAGATAATCTTCGACCAAGTCCTTTGAGGCACCCCAGTGATCACAGGTGCCCTAATGAAGCCTATAAAAGGGGCTTCGACCCCAAGGCTCAGAACAGAACTTCCAAAACCATTCCAAGCTGTCCAAGTGATGACAAAGCGCTAATGACGAAGCTCTGTGACCAGGAGGCTCCAGGAGGAAGTACGCGGCACTTCAGAGGTCCAGATCGGTCGAGTTTGAAATCTTGTTTGTTCGGTTTGAATTTACATTCTGCAAGTATTTTATTTATTCTGTTGATTGTAATTTGTGTACTGTAAGACGGGTTTCTCCGCCTACGGAAAGTCTGAAAAGGAGAGCATTAGTGGACGGGCGTTCCCGTGCTTAGGCCTTGGATGTACTGACCTTGGGGGGTTGGCAACAAAGTAAAAAATCCCGTGTGCATTGTGTTTGTTCGTTCTTTCTTTCTGTTTTCCACTGTGCTACTAACTTTGTGTCCAGAACGAACCGAAAGGTTTTACGAAGTTTGCAAAAATTTAATATCGATATTCACCCCCCCCCCTCTATCGATTTTCTCCGATCCAACAGGTGGCAGTTGACTGATGCTTGATTAGTCGACTGAGGTGGAGCACAGAGAGATCAGTCGACTGGTAAAGGACCAGTCGACTGATGCAGTCGACTGGGTAGTCGACTGGTGACCAGAATCTGAATTGTTAAGGCAGTGACATTTGAATTCGTGAAGACCAGTCGACTGCCCCTGGGGCAGACGACTAGTAACGGTCAAATCAAAATCGAGCTCTATTTAAGAGAGCTCGTATTTGGCTATTTTTCTTTGGTGAAACAAGCTTAGTTAGAGCCTGTTAGTAGCCTACAAGTGCTCAGGCCATGTCAAAGGGTTGTGGCGAGGTTTCTCCACCCACAAGGAGTGACAAGAACTAGCCGGAGATGTTCCGGGGAATCATCCACTGAAAAATCGGGATCGTCCACCTTACGGGCAACCGTGGAGTAGGAGTTTTCTTCTCCGAGCCACGTAAAGATGATGTGTTAGCATTATTTAGTTTTGATTTAAGATTTTCGCTTGCGCTTGCTAACCATTGTAGGAAGAAAAATTAAGAAATAGCTATTCACCCCCATCTTGCTAAACGGTAAGGTCCCAACACACTCCTCACTTAAACTGAATGGTGTTGGGGCAATCTATGGTCTGGAGTGACCATGTGTTTTGTTGTTTGGGCAAAGAGTTTAAGTTAGGATTACCCTTGTGTTTAATATGTATATTTGAGTGTGCAAGTTTGCAGGATACACATGGACTTAGTGGGACGTCTTCGGGACCAGTGAAGGATGGCATGGGAGACAAGCCGAGGGCTTACATGCATCCGAGGGACCGTGGACAAAGCAGGGACGATGAGTCGAGAGAAGCGGACTTCGAGGCATACGTGAAGGGTGGTATGGGAGACAAGCCGCGGGCTTGCATGCATCTGAGGGACGAGAGCCAAAGTTGAAGAGGGCTTGAAGGCAACAAGTCGAGGCTGCTGAATGAAGAGTCAACTGAGTTGTGAAGGTTCGAGTGCTGAGGGAAATATACTCGGAAAATCCTAGGGTTCGAGTGCTGAGAGAACTATACTCGGGAAGGGAAACCTTGGGTTTCGGGGTGGACCAGCCCACTGAGCCTGGAGCAGTTGACTGATGAAGACCACAGAAAAATCAGTCGACTGCCCCTAGATCAGTCGACTGATGGAAGCTAAAATTTGAACGTTGTGCTGTAACGTTCGAATATAGGTGGGACCAATCGACTGCCCCAGGACCAGTCGACTGGTAACGGTCATTTCAGCCTAGAGCACTATTTAAAGGGGCTCAGTTTTGGTTGAAAGTTCTTGACGAAGTTGGCTTTGGTTAAATGCCAATTAGTAGTCTAAGAGCTCAGAAAGGTGTTGCGGGTTGTGGCGAGGTTTCTCCACCCACAAGGAGCTACACGAGCTAGCCGGAGGTCTTCCGGGGAGTCATCCACCGATGGATCGGGATCGTCCACCTTACGGACAGCCGTGGAGTAGGAGCTTTATCTCCGAACCACGTAAATTGGTTTGTCTTCATAGTTGTTAGTTTTAGTTTAAATTGTATTTCGCTTGCGCACTAACAACATGTAGGAAGAAAATCGAAGATTAGCTATTCATCCCCCCTCAAACTAAACGGAAAGGTCCTAACAAGTGGTATCAGAGCAAAGTTCGCTCATCTACGGACTAACCGCCGGGAGAGCTAAAAGGCTAGACGAAGATGGAATCGGAAGGTCCACTTGGATGGGATATTCGGATCCCACCTCCATACGATCGAGATGATTTCGAATATTGGACGAAGCGGTTAGAGACGTGGTTCCAAATGGATTGGGACCATTGGACTACATTGGAAGTTCCATTTGAAGCTCCAACGGACAAGAAGGGAAAACGCCTTCGACCTCGGTATTGGACCAAGGATCAAATGGAGGAAGTGGAGGCGGATAAGGAGGTAACTAGAATTTATTAAATTTATTGCCTCCATATATTGTGCCAAATGTAGGAGAATACAAGAATGCATATGAGCTATGGAGAAAGGTGATAGCTTGGCATGAAAATTTGACACAAAGACAAGGAGAAAAAGCGCCCAAGGAAAAGGAGTCATTGGTCCAAGAAAAGGAGAAGGACCAATCTGAAGTTGAGTCAAGTTCAACATTCGAAGAGGAGGAGAAAGTTGAATCGTCCACATCCTCAAGTGAGGAAGAAATAGAAGAAGTCTCCACTTCAAGGATTGAGGGGAAGGAAAGACCATCCTTAATACCGGAGCAAGAAGAAGCTTCCACCTCCATCAAAGCAAGGTTAAAGGATCACATAATTTGCTTTGGGTCCAATCAAAAGGGACACTACAAGGACAAATGTCCATTGGGTAAGAAAAAGGAGGTAAACCCTAAACTTAATTCAAATTGTTTGAAAACTAACATGAGTTGTAGGGATGTAGCAAAGAAGGATAAGATGCATATAATTTGCTTCACGTGTGGTGAGCATGGACACTGCCACACCAAGTGCCCAAAGAAAGGAGAAATCAAGAAATTGACGCACTTGAAGAAATTGGAAAAGAAGAGGAGCTCAAGTCAAGGGGAGCTTCAAAGGTAAAAGGGAAGGTAATTCCTTATTTGAAATTAAATCTAATTTCAAATTCTTATATGCTTGTTAAGAATAATCATGGATTTAGGTATAATGATAGGGATAGGGTTAACAAGATAAATAATTCTAGGAAATCATTACCCAAAGCTAGACCAAGAAAGACCCAAACTACCATGCCTAAGGGAAGAAAGGTGGTTAATAATCAAGACACAAATCCCAAGAAGCGGAGACATATGCCTAGGAAGGTGGGTAGGTCTAGGAATGTCCAAGGTGGACATGTTGACTCTAGGGTTAGGGCTCTAGAGTTGAAAAATCAAGTCTTGAGGGCAAGACTTGAAGGGATGGAGAAAACCCTAGATAGATTCGCTATTGGATCTAAGGGTTTAGGTACAAGGTTGGGTAGTCAAAAATCTAATAATGATAGATCGGGTCTAGGATACCGATCTATGTTCTCCGATGTTAATGAAAAGAAATATGCTATGGTAGCATATAACTATGGCAAGGAGGGGAAGTTCAAAAATGGCAAGGGGATGCCATGTAAAACCAAGAAGAGAGTCTTAACTAAAGACAAGGGGTCCAAAGTTATGAAGGTTATGGGTGTAGGCCAAAAGTCAACGGAGGTGCACCGGTATGGCCTACTGTTTGTTGAGTCACCTAGGGAGGTGGCTATGGCTAATAGCTCAAGGGGGAGCTCTAGGAGTCAAATTGAGACCCATGGTTTATGGATCTCAGGAGGATTTCTCTCAGAAGTCTAGATGGGTCATGGAGTGTGCCAAAAGATGTGGAGTCGGATTTGAAGTCTCAATCCTAGGGATTTGACACATTGGGTTTGAGTCTCATGCATGAAAATATGACATTGGGGTCATATAGCATGGAAGTTGGTGTATGATGTGTAGATGCCATATAAACAAATGCTAGGGGTGCATTGTGATTTGGTATGGGCAGAAACATCAAGAGGAGGTCAAAACTAGGACTTTAGGTCAAGGTTCAATTGAACCATTTAGCTAGTTTTGGGTTTTGTGTCAATCTTGGGATTGATGATATATGCATTTTTAAATGTGTTTTCCCAAGTAGATATGGGTACCACAAACCTCTCCACAAAATTTGGGGATTTTTGGAGAAGTGTGGAATTTCTGGTGTATTTCTGAAAGTGGGTCAGAAATGTTGAAAATGGGATTTTTAGGGTACTGAAAATGAGATTTTCAGGGTACCAGTCGACTGTCTCAGGGGCCAGTCGACTGGCAGAGGCTGAAAATGGTTTTTCAGCAATCGAAAGGTGTCCAAATGATATAAAACAAGTGTGTAATCTTATGGGGGGTTAGTACACTATGTTTATGATCATTAGAGGTTAAAGGATTCAATAAGAGGGAAATTGTTGAAGTTTTTTAATGTGTGGAAAAGGGGGAGAAGTGTTGGGTTTAAGTGGGAAACCAAACACGCCTTTTCAAGAAATCCTAGGTCAAGGGGGAGCTTAGGTAAAGGGGGAGCATTGTTGCTCATTTTGTGGCGTAAGGGGAATCTTGGAGAGGTTCTTAAAAAACCTTTATAAGTCCAATGTAGAGGGAGCCTTAGAGAGGTTCTTAAAAAGCCTGTTTTGGTAAAAGTCCTAAACTCTTGGGGTGGTTAGGTGTGGGGATGCCTTGTGATAGGATCCATGCATGTTTGCATTGCATATGCATTGGCGGTGTAAGTCCAAGGTGAAGCCTTGGGAATGTAAGTCCAAATGGTTATTAGCATTGTATTTGTTATTTGTTTTCCCTAACTTAAACGTATTGCCAAACATCAAAAAGGAAGAGATTGTTGGGACAATCTATGGTCCGGAGTGACCATGTGTTTTGATGTTTGGGCAAAGGGTTTAAGTTAGGATTACCCTTGTGTTTGATATGTGTATTTGAGTGTGCAGGTTTGCAGGATACACATAAACTTGGTGGGACGCCTTCGGGACCGGTGAAGGATGGCATGGGAGACAAGCCGAGGGCTTATATGCATCCGAGGGATCGTGGACAAAGTAGGGACTATGAGCCGAGAGAAGTGGACTTCGAGGCATACGTGAAGGGTGACATGGGAGACAAGCCACGGGCTTGCATGCATCTAAGGGACGAGAGCCAAAGTCGAAGAGGGCTTGAAGGCAATAGGTTGAGATTGCTGAATGAAGAGTCAACTGAGTTGTGAGGGTTCGAGTGCTGAGGGAAATGTACTCGGGAAATCCTAGGGTTCGAGTGTGAGAGAACTATACTCGGGAAGGGAAACCTTGAGTTTAGGGGTGGACCAGTCCATTGAGCCTGAGCAGTCGACTGATGAAGTCCACAGAAAAATCAGTTGACTGCCCCTGGATCAGTCGACTGATGAAGTACACAAAAAATCAGTTGACTGCCCCTGGATCAGTCGACTCATGGAAACTAAAATTCGAACGTTGGGTTGTAACGTTCGAATATAAGTGGGACCAGTCGACTGCCCCAGGACCAGTCGACTGGTAACGGTCATTTCAGCCTAGAGCACTATTTAAAGGGGCTCGGTTTTGGCTGAAAGTTCTTGACGAAGTTGGCTTTGGTTAAAGACCAATTAGTAGTCTAAGAGCTCAGAAAGGTGTTACGGGTTGTGGCGAGGTTTCTCCACTCACAAGGAGCTACACGAGCTAGCCGGAGGTCTTCCGGGGAGTCATCCACTGACGGATCGGGATCGTCCACCTTACGGACAACCATGGAGTAGGAGCTTTATCTCCAAACCATGTAAATTGGTTTGTCTTCTTAGTTGTTAGTTTTAGTTTAAATTATATTTTCGGTTGCGCACTAACAACGTGTAAGGAGAAAATCGAAGATTAGCTATTCACCCTCCCTCTAGCTAAACGGAAATGTCCTAACAAATGGTCCCGAATCGACTACTTGATCGATTAAAGCAACCAATCAATCAATGCATGATCCCAATTGATTAAAGTTCAAAATGAAATAATCTTAACCGTTCATTTGAGATCCGTACTGTTCGACGATTATATGGTAATCGATTGAGACTTTCACCAATTGATTGGTGACGCGGAAAAACCAGAGAACCGCCGTTTAAAAGTAGATTTCGAAGCGACGAAAAAGACACTGTTACATTGCAATCTCTCATCATCCCTGCGCTCAAGTTCTCTGCTCAAGCTCTCAACAACATCTTTAAGCAACCAAGAGAAGGGGATTCAAGCTCAAAACTTGTAATACTTCTTTTCTTCTTCTCTTTGTTGTTGTTCTTTACTTGAGGGCTTTCAAGGTTGTTGTAAAAGGGTTTTTCCACCTTCGATGTTGTTCCGAGAAGGAGATTTCATAGTGGAATCTGTGATCGCTGATGTGGACCCTTGGATTAGTCACCTCAAGGAGGTGGATACCAAGTAAATTAAGGCGTTAGGATTGTATTTGGGGTATTTAGCTTCTAGTTTCCGTTGCGAAGAAAATGAACTAACTTGAAAGAAAGCTATTCAACCCCCCCCCCTTCTAGCTCTACCGATCCTAACAAGTGGCATCCAACGAAAATCATGGAAAACATAGTCCCACGTTGAAAACACATGGAAAAGATCATGGGATGTATCTCCATTGGTATGAGACCCTTTAGGGAGAGCCCAACAGCAAAACCATGAGGGCTTAGGCCCAAAGTAGACAATATCATACAATTATGAAGATATTTAAATTCCTTTTGGTCCTAATAAATTGTATCAGAGCCAGGTTGCTTGTTGGTGCCCCGGTTAGTTTTGATGTGATCCTCCAAGTTAGTTGGGTCCTGTTGGTTTACTGATCCCTCTGCTAAGTGTGCAGGAGCTTAGGTATGGAGGAAGTCGAGCGTAAGACGTGGCGGACGAGAAGGATTGCGCGGGAAAGCGAGCCGACGGGCTCGGTGCAATCCGAGGGACGCGGAAGCTGCGGAAGAGTACGCCGGTGGAACGAGAAGGACGTGCGCGACGTCCGAGAGACGAGAAGCCTGGCGGAAGCACGTTCGAGGGGCAAAAGGCCAGAGTCGGGTTCGGGTGAACCTAACTCCGGTTGGCCGGAAATCACCCAATCGACGGTTTGACGAAAAGTCAACTAAGTTGACTTTTATCAAGTCAACATTTGACTTATAATTAAAATAATGGAGTTTTAATTATATTAAAACTTTAATTAAAATTTCAATTTAATTAAAGTTTTTTGGTAAACTTTCATTTTATTAAAATTGTTTTTTTTTGCATGGCTACAGTTCGGCAACGTTCGGATGGCAACGTTCAGCTATCAATTAAAACGTTCAGCTATCAATTAATTGGCAACGTTCGGATGGTCAAAAGGGGCAACGTTCGGATGGTTAAAAGCTTTGTTAAATCCACACGTGGTTGTTTGAGTCAAAACATATCAGATCAAGATGAAGCAAAACTTGAAGACTTGAGAAGCGTTGGTGAAAAGTTGATCCCAAGCACACGTGGAGGGAAGCGTTCACAGGAGCCGATCAATTCAAAAGAGTCGATTAAAAGAGATAAATATTTATCTCTTTTTGAGTTTAAAATCTAGTTGAGATAATCTTAGATCTACGATCAAGATGAAACTCAATCTTGTATCAACGGTCAAGATCATATCACTCAACCTATAAATAGGCTTAGAGATTTAGATTCAATTCAATTCAATTCCTTCTGTAATTTCTTTAAGTCTAAGTGTGCTTCAGTTGTAAGGCTTCTCCGCCACAAGGAGATTTTCTGATTGAGCGTTAACCGTCTTGGAAGCAACGACCAAGTTGCAACCAAGTTTTTCTTAAAGACGAGTGCCCTCTTGTTTTATTTCTTAACCGTCTATTCACCCCCCTCTAGCCGGACCAACCCGATCCTACAAGGTTGCTCTTCACCGGTCTAACCGCCAGAAGAAGCACGAGCTAAAGTTATGATTCAGATCTAACCATGTGAATTAAGCGTTGAACAAAAGGAAGTGTAGACTCCCGTGTCTTGATCAAGAGGACTAGACATTAGGTAGAGATGTCCTAGTTGCGGTTAGACGATGAAGCCCTAGTAGGTCAGATGGGCCGAGGGGTAGAAAGTCCTGGTGGTTTGAGGATCAGACATCAAACGGAAAGGCTTTCCACTTGGGGGGAGGGTATGTGGTCCTTTGTTTGAGGGGGGGATTGTTGGGGTTGCAAAGTTGCAAAGTTGCAAACATAGTCCTACATTAAAAACACATGAAAAAGATCATAGGCTTATAAGGGAAAAGATATCTCCAATGGTATGAGGCTTTTTAGGGAGAGCTCAAGAGCAAAATCATGAGGTCTTAGGCCCAAAGTAGACAATATCATATCATTATGAAGATATCTAAATTCCTTTTGGTCCTAACACAGTCGACTGGTCCCAACCCCAGTCGACTGATGCACAGCCAACAGCTATATTTTAAATAGCAGTCGACTGCCATCCAGGTCAGTCGACTGGTCCCAATACACTCTCACACTCATCCTCTCCGGAGTCACCCTTGGAAGCTCTCTTCCTTTGGCTCTCGTTCCTCAGATGCATCCAAGCCCTCAGCTCGCCCCGATGTCATCCTTTGCGTATGCCTTGAAGTCTGCTTCTCTCGACTCCACTCCATTGTTCCTCGTTCAGCGATCCCTCGATGCACCATCCTTCACCGACTCAAGGACCCGAGCACCAGGATGGCATCTCCACCACTTGACCGTGTCAAGCTCCTTATGTGTGTTCCACCAAGTTCTACATGACTCAAACACACATCAAACCAATATGAAATCTTAACTTAAACATATTGACACACACATCAAAACCTATGATCGTACCGATCAAACTTGGGTTGATTGCACTATCAATCTCCTTTTTTATATGTGGCAATATGTTTAAGTTAGGAATAAATAACAACATGAAAATTAACAGCATAGTATAACATGAAGCATAAAAACATTTAAACTCCCCCTTAACTTATGTTCTATCACATAATTTTCAAGTTAAGCGCAATCATGGAAAAATAAGTTAAACCAATGTTCTAACTTAAATCATTTATTTCTCCCCCTTTGACACCATCAAAAAGATTATACCAATCAATTCTAACCTATGATATCAAATGTGATCAATTTTAATCAAGTTCAAACTCTGAAAAAAAAAATAGAATCTGAAAAACCATGTGACCAGTCGACTGGCACCCTAATGCAGTCGACTGATCCCCTTGAAATAACCCTCAGAATGTTTCTCACACTAAGAAACATTAAGAACAGTCAATTTACCCTCTGCACCAGTCGACTGACACAAATCTGATCCGAATTTCAACTTTCTGAGCTGAATTTCAGAAATACATATAAAGTTTTAGAAAATTCAAAAAATCATGAAATTTTACAAACATATTTATTTAACTAGTCTTCAATAAGAAAAAAATGTTTTTATGAAAAGCCAAAGGATTTTTGAATTTTTTTACCAAAACTCAAAAACTTGAAAAACATTCAATTTTGTATCAAATTTAAAACCTAGTTTTGCACTCCTATATTTTTCAAAAGTATACTACTATAAGTAGAACATAAAATGGTTTTCAAAATATTTAAAATATCCGACTATGATTTATAAGCAAGATGTCTATTAATTAAATATTTACTTTCCCCATAGTTGGTTTATTATTGCTAAAATGATACATTTCATAACTATTAAAATGTCATAAGTACATGTAAATTATGAGTATCATCCTAACATCTCACATGTATAAATAAAGACATAAATCAAGTCATTATGAGATGAAATAAAGGTAACTTCTACTTAGCTCATTTGATCATGAATGTTATTTGGCTAAGAGCTTCCCTTTAAGGTCTCAAGTCAACCATATTTCAAAAAGATTGAGATTTAACTTACATGGTTGACTTATCCCTAAATCCTCTAACCCTTGAGGATTAACTTTGGCACCCAATAGAAATTCTTTCTAATTGAGTTGACCAAGTACTCATTAGGGATCCATTTCCTATCTAGGGTCTTGGTTTTTTATTGTCCTCTAGCAAGTAAATAATAATAGACTTCTTCATTGCTGGACTCATTATATCTTAATCTCATTTTCTTGAACTTGTCCTTTGGTTCCCAATAATTATGTTTAGGTTCTTTGTGCCAATTTTAATTTTTTTTAGGGTTTTGAAGAGGTAGTCTACCTTTTCCTTTAATTTCATATTTTCTTCTTCTAAATATAAAACATTTGAATTTGAAGAAACATACATATCCTTAGGAATCATGGATTCTAATTTCTCTTCAAGCATGCAAATATCATTTTTCAAGGATTTGATTTTCTTTCTAGCCTTAAATAAATCATCATTGGTGCTAGAAATGATTTTAACTAAGGTGGTAGTGGGTAGATTGTATACCTCACTTACCAAGATGTCCGAATTCGATGTTTGACCTCCCCCTTCACTTGAGCTCCCTTCTTCATCTTCACTTGAGATCTTTTCACACTCGGATGATGTGGAGGCCAAATCGTCAACTCCCATTAGTGCAAAATGAGAGACAATGTGTTCTTCCTTTTCCGATGATGAAGGATCATTCCATGTTGCCTTTAAATTTTGAACTTTCTTCCCCTTTTCTTTTGCTTTCTTCTTTTCTTCCTTTTTTTCTCTTCCTCTTCTTTAAAAGGGGGCAATCATTCCTTATGTGTTCTTCCTCTTGGCAATTGTAGCATATTATTTTCCTTCTCCTACTTTTGCTTCTTGAGTTTTTCCTAGCATGAGTTTTGTTAAAAGAAAAATGCTTAAATGCTTTTCTCATCTTCCTTACCATATACGCCTCTTGATCACTATCCATTGAGACGCTTGATTCTTCCGAATCGGAGGATGATGAGGATGAAGCCTTCTTCTTATCCTTCTTTTTCTTCCTCTTGTTCTCTACAATAAGAGCTATGCATTTTTCTTTTAAAGACACGTTAACTTATTCATGTAATTCAAATTTACAAAATAATTCATCAAGGTTCACTAAAGAGAGATCTCTAGAGACCTTATAAGTATCAACCATTGAAGCCCATAAGGTGGTTCTAGGGAAGGATTGAAACACATACCTTATAAGATCCCTATTGTCAATTTTCTCACCTATTACATGAAGCTCATTCACAATTTCCTTGAATCTACCATGCAATTGACTCACGGTCTCATTGACCTTCATGGTGAAGGATTGAAGTTGGGCTACCAAGAGATTTTTCTTGGCTCTCCTTAATGTTGGTGCAAAATGCATCAGTGATGAATAATCATCCTCTAGGGTTTCGATGTTTAACAATATACTTAAGTCATTAACAATATATGTTAGACAAGGTAAGGGTTAGTCAAAGTGATCAAGGGTTAAACTAAATAGGACCTTATGTTTGGTAGAGTAAATCTAGGTTTGATCAGGTTGACAAAGGGTTAGTCAAACAGGATCTAATGTTTGGCAGAGTGAACCAGAACCTAGGGTTGGTCAGTTTGACCAAGGGATTACCACATCAGACTTGAGGTGTGAAATTATATTTAACTAAAGATTGGAGGAAGTCTAGTCAAGATCATGATGACTAGCAAAGGAGTAATTTTTGTGAAAGAAACCCTGGTGAGTGAAGCCGGGTCCTAGCAAGAGAAGTTAGGTAAAGGAAATAATAGTTAGTGAAGCTAGGTGAAGTAAATCTTGGTGAGTGAAGCTAGGTCCTAGCAAGTGAAGCTAGGTGAACTAAATCCTGATAAGTGAAGCTGGGTCCTAGTAAGTGAAGCTAGGTTGGACTAAGTCCTGGTGAGTGAAGTTGGGCACGAAGTCTTGGTCCGGGGGACTGAGCACTAAGTCCTGGTCGGGGATCGGACAACAGAGTCTTTGCCGAGCGAGGATGGCGAACAGAAGTCGAGACGGGTTGAGGTCGGACGTCTCGAGATCCGAGTTCTCGGAGGCCGACCAAAAGTCCAACTGGAGGTCCCGATTGGCAAAAGCTTTAGTCGAGCGGGGATCGCAAACAGAAGTAGACATGGGTCGAGGTAGGACATCTCGAGATTCGGGTTCTCGGAGGCTAAGCGAAAGTCCAACCGGAGATTCTGGTTGGCAAACGCAACTTCTCCAATGTGGAGTAGGTGAGGACGTGTTCCCCGGGAAAGGGAACATTAGGCGTCAGTTCGACCTAAGGTTTTGGGTGAAATCCAAAGTCAGAACCATTCGTTAAGGCTAAGAATATTTGTTTTGTTGTGTGTTTTGTTATCTTGCAGGTACCTAGAGTTGGAGGCAAGATAGGAGAATGAAACACAAAGCAAAGCAACATGGGAAGGTCATCTAGGGTGCCTGACTTGAATCAGGCGCCCTGGCTTGTTGGGCGCCCCAATTGGGGCAGCTTACTCCCAAGCTAGGTGCTTGTGGCTTCCCAGGCGCCTAGGAAAGAAGGTTTATCCATGCTGCGAGTTCAGTACGATGGATGAAGCTTTGACCGCTACGTGGCAGGCGCCCAAGACATCATAGGCGCCCTGGACACTACTATATAAAGGGGTTTGACCCCTCAATGCTAGACATCAATTTCCACATCAATCTAAGCATTCTCTGTAAAGAAAAAGCGCTCAAGTTGAAGCCCTGCGACCAAGGAGGCTCCAGGAAGAAGCGTGCGGCGCTTCGGACTTCTAGAGTTGGCCGAGTTGTTTTGGTTTGCTTTTTATTTACGTATTAATTTCTTTTATTCCTTGCTTGTAAACATAACTATAAGATGGGTTTCTCCGCCTCAGGAAAGTCCGGAAAGGAGACCATTAGTGGACTCACGATTGAGTGCTTAGGTCTTGAACGTACTGACCCTGGGGATTGGGAACCAAGTAAAACCCGCGTGTCAATTGTGGTTTGTCTTTCTTGTTTTATTATTTTCTGCTGCGCACTAACCTGATAGAAAGACGATTAACGGGAGTTTTCCGACGTACTTCCGAAGAATTGTTCAAGTCGATATTCACCCCCCTCTATCGACGGCACCGATCTTACAAGTGGTATTAGAGCTTGGATGCTCTTCACCAGACTAACAGCCGAAAGAGCAAAGACACCAGGAATTGAGGGGGAGCAAGGGTGAATCAGGTATTTTTTTAAATTATGTCAAATTTCAAATTTTATATTATATGTTTTAAGTGCAGGGAGAGAGGACACTATAAAAACCAGTGTCCTACTTGTAAGATTCGTTTTTCACCACCGGCGGCAAAGGAGGTACTAGCACCAGGAGTCCGGAGGGACAAGAGTCACATCCAGTACTTCAAATGTCAAAAGCACAGACACTACAAGAACCAGTGTCTGTCCAAGGTACGAAAGATTAATTGTGGCAATAATTTTCAAAGTCCTGCACAGTCACATCATTCTGATAATTTAGATAATTTTATTGATAAATTAGACTTTTTGCATAGTCAACTTAATATATTGCATGACCAATTACCAAATATAGATAATAGTAAAATATCAGATATTAATTCTTTAATCTTTAATATTAATACTAAAATTTTCGAAATTAATATTTTATCTGATAATGTTGATAAGGATAATGATAATATTGAAATTAAAATTAATAATCCTTTAATTTCTAATATTTCTGATAATGTTAAAAATGATAATATTTCAATTAATAATTCTAACAACTCTAAGGATAATGATAATACCCTAATTAATAATATTACTGTCAATTCTGATAATTTTGAGGATAATGATGAAATTATTATTAATTCTGATATTTCTGAAATTAATTCTGAGGATATTAAAGATAATATTGTAGAAAATATTGAAGATAATAATCAATACACTCTTGAATATAGAACTTTAATAAATAATCCTGAAAATTATTCTACCTACTATGAAGATGAAGAAGAATATAATTTTGAAGATGAAGAAGAATTCAGTAGAATTAAAGCTATGTTTAATAGGGCTTACGAGAAATCAAATAAAATAGAAGTCGTTCCAGAAGGAATCGACGTCGACAGCTAGTCACTAGAGTTTAGCCCACGTAGATGTTGACGATAGGCGAGGAACTCCGTGCCCTGCGAGATCAACACGAGCGTTAGGGGAACACACCGGAGGTTGTCCGGTGGAGCCCACTTCGACGCTCAAGTCAGTGCCTCAATGGAGAAGAGTAGAAGGTAGAAAAAATGTATGAGTAGTACAGAACGCATAACCCCCTTACCGGAGGGGTTGGAATATCTCTTATACCTACGGCAGCCATCCACGAGTCCCCACGACCTTCGCTACGTCCCCTTGATCACCGGTTAATGAATCACCCTAGTAACGGTCACCCTGATTCTTCAATCTTGGTCGTTGCGGTGATTAAGGCATTGATGGTCGCTGATCTGAGTAGTAATTACTCCGTAATAATAGATGATGATGACCCGCCGATCCGAGAAAAATGGACTTCTACTTGAGTGACCATGTGTTTTGATGTTTGGGCAAAGAGTTTAAGTTAGGCTTACCCTTGTGTTCTAATATGTGTATTGGAGTGTGCAGGATTGCAGGTTTACACATATTGATTTAGCTGGACGGCTTCGGTACGGTGAAGGGTGGCATAGAGACAAGCTAGAGGCTTGTGTGCACCTGAGAGACCATGGATAGCAGGGATGATGAGCCGAGGGGTGCGGACTTCGAGGCATGTGTGAAGGATGACATGGAGGCAAGCTGGAGGCTTGTGTGCATTCGAGGGACGGGAGCCGAAGACGAAGAGGGCGCGAAGTCAACAGTCAAGACTGCTGGTGAAGAGTCAGCTAAGTCATGAAGGGGTGAGAGCCGAGAGAAGAGGACTCCAAGGGAAAGCCAAGGGAGTGAACTTGAAGGCACACATGGAGGAGGGTCTTCAGAGTGAGGAGAAGTGTTTGTATAAGCTGGGCAGTCGACTGGTAATATAACAGTCGACTGCCAGCATGAATAGAAACTCACAGAAGGTAGTCGACTCTGGACCAGTCGACTGCTCTGGGAGCAGTCGACTGGTAGGTGGCTGGTAAGTGGCTGAAAATTCGAACGTTGAGCTGCAATGGTCGATTTTCAGTGGGACCAGTCGACTGCCCTGGGTGCAGTCGACTGGTAGAGTGTTTTTCAGCTTTGAGTTCTATTTAAGATAACTCAGTTTGGGCTGAGAACCTCTAATGAAACAAGCTTGGTTAGGGCTTGTTAATAGTCTGTAAATCTCAGAAGTGTGTTCAAGATTGTGGCGAGGTTTCTCCACTCACAAGGAGCTACGCGAGCTAGCCGGAGGGCATCCGAGGAGTGATCCGCCGAAGGATCGAGGGATCGTCCACCTTACGGGCTGCCATGGAGTAGAAGCATCATCTCCGAACCACATAAATCAGGTGGTGTTAGCATTGTTTAGTTATTAGTTTTGTTTTATTGTATTGCCGCTTGTGCACTAACAACGTGTAGAAAGAAAAATCGAAAATTGCTATTTACCCCCCCCCCCTCTAGCAAGCCGACATCGATCTAACAAGTGGTATCAAAGCGAAGGACCGCTCTTGTTGGAATAACCGCCAAAGGAGCACAAGCTAGAGGAGAAAAATGATGAAAGACAAGTTGGGGGATGACATCTACACTCCACCTCCCTACGATCATGAAAATTTCGACTATTGGAGGATGCGAATGAAGACGTGACTTGGAATGGATTGGGAGTGTAGGATGATCTTAGAAGAGCCATTTGATATTCCAAGAGACAAGCACGGGAAGAAGCTCCGACCTAGATATTGGGACAAAGAGCAACTAGAACAATCTAGGGCAAATAAGAAGGTAATTGATGTATTAGTTAATATTTTACATAACAATGTATTGAGTGATGTAGGTAAATATGAAAATGCGTATGAGCTATGGAACAAGATAGGAAAATTCCATGAAAGTCATACACAAGCTCAATTAGTGGAAGAGCCCAAGGAGACAAGTCAAATGATCCAAGAAGACAAAGAAAAAGAAGAATTGCTCATCTCATCAAGTGAAGTGGAAAAAGAAAGTGAGAGATCTTCCACCTCATCAAGAAAAGAAGAGGAGGTGTCAAATTCAAGAATTGAGGGGGAGGAGAGACCCTCATCCATACTGGAGCAAGAAGAAGCTCCTACCTCGACCAAAGCAAGAACAAAAGACCACATCATTTGCTTTGGGTGCAATGAAAAGGGACACTACAAGGGCAAGTGTCCAAATGGTAAGAAAAAGGAGGTAAATCCTAAACCCATTTCAATTTCTTTTAAATCTAACATGGGTTGTAGGAATGGAGAAGCCCAAGAGAACAGAAAGAAAATTAGATGCTTCATATGTGGAGAGCTAGGGCACTATCATACTAAGTGCCCGAGAAAAAGAGAGCTCAAGAAAATGGAGCACTTAAGAAGATGGGAAAAGAAAGAAGAGAAGAAAAGAAGCTCACATCAAGGGGGAGCTCTAAGGGTAAGGGAGGTAATCCCAATTTCTAAGAATGTTTCAAATTTATCTATGTATGCTAGAAATAATGAAAAATGCTTGTTTGTGCATAATTTTGGTTTTAAATATCATGATAGGAATAGGGTTAACAAGGTAGATCAAAACCCTAGAAAGGTCATGCATTATGATAAACTCAAGACCTTTGTACCTAAGGATCAAGGCATAAATCCCAAGAAGGGGAGACACATGCCTAGGAAGATGGATAGGCCTAGGAATGTCCAAGGTGGACATGTGGATTCTAGGGTTAAAAGCCTAGAAAGGGAAAATCAAGCCTTGAGGGCAAGGCTTGATAAATTGGAAAAGACCCTAGAAAAATTTATGGTTGGATCTAAGGGTTTGGATATGGTATTGGGTAGTCTAAAACCCAAGCATGATAGATCGGGATTGGGATACCGGTCTAAGGTCTCCAATGCCAATGGAAAAAAGAATGCTAGGGTAGCATATAATTATGACAAGAAGGAGAAGTCCAAAAATGACAAAGGGGTGTCATTTAAAGAGAAAAAGAAGGACTTAACCAAAGACAAAGTGTCTAAAGTTAAGAAGGTTAATTTTGTAGGCCAAGAATCAACGGGGGCACACCGGTGTGGTCTAGTGTGGATTGAGTCACCTAGGGAGGTGGCTAGGGCTAAGAGCTCAAGGGGGAGCTCTAGGAGTCTTTGGGATCCATGGTAAATGGATCTCAGGAGGCTTTCTCCTAGGAGATTAGATGAATTATGAAATGTGCTAAAGGGATTGGAAGACTAGGGTAAGTCTTAATCCTAGGGAAGTGACACATTAAAAGAAATTTATGGAGAAAAAGATGAAAATAGGATTATATTTGTTAAAAATTAAGGTTTAGTGTGTAGATGCCTTATAACTCAGTGCTAGAAATGTATTATGATTAGGTATAAGAAGATACATCAAGGAGAGGCCTAAATTAGGACTTTTGGATAAGTTTAAATGATACAATTTAGGAAGTGTTAAATGTCGTGCTAATCTTGGGATCCGGAGTAGTTTTGTTTGAAAATATAGTTTTCCCAAGTAGACATAGGCTCCATAAATCTCTCCACGAAATTTCAGATTTTTTTTAGAGATTTGTAGAATTAATTAGACATTTCTGAAATTAGGCTGAAAACCTGAAATTCATGTACCAGTTGACTGGTTCAGAACCAGTCGACTGGTCCAGGACTGGGAACTTCTGTTCGTTTTACCAGTCGACTGCCCCAGGGGCAGTCGACTGATCCATAGGTTTAAATGGAAAAGACATATTGGATGATAAGAACTTGCATAATTGGAAGCATAAGAAAGGTTCATGTTACTTTATGAGATTTTACTTCATGATTTAATGTTGATTATAAGAAATGAGGCTATGTTGATACCCTAGAAGTCAAGGAAGATTGATAAGTGCATATGTATCTAGGGTTAAGAGATAAGAAGAAGGGGGTTTTATCATATTAAGGATACATAGGAAAAAGGAGAGAATTGAAGATAGTTATATGTGTGAAATATTAATGAATGGAGTTGGCAAACACATGGCATTATGGTAGGTTTCAAAGTTGATACAAAATGACTATGTTTGAGGAAATTAGAGTTTGTACCAAAAGTTAAACACATTTGATATTTTTCATGGAACCATATTTTTCTAGGATAGGGTATATCCTAACAAATGTGCTTGCAAATTTTTAGATTTTTCAGGGTTTTCTAGAATTTTCTAGAAGTTTTTGAAATTAGGCTGGAATTTTAAAAGTTGACTGTATCAGTCGACTGTCCAGGTGGCAGTCGACTGGTATGTCTGTATGTTGATTTCTGAGGAGTTTTTCAGAAACAAAGTGAGTTCTTTTTGGCACTAGGGTGGGGTTGCTTGGGGCAATCTTTTGATGGTGTCAAAGAGGGAGAACTTGTGTGTTAAGTTAGGTTTAACTTAACGTGGGAAACTTGTGGTGTTAAGTTGGGAATAACTTAACTTGGTGTTAAGTGTTAAGTTGGGGATAACTTAACTTGGTGTTGTGCTTGTGGTGTTAAGTTGGGTAGAACTTAATTTGTTATGTTGTGGTGAGAATTGAAAATTGGGAGAAAGCATAGGTTAAGGGGGGAGGCTGCCTCTTATTGCTATGCTTTAATTTTCATAGGCAGTTTTGAGTTTTGTGTCAAACTTGGGAATGGTGATAGATACATTGTTAAATGTATTTTTCCCAAGTAGGTATGGGTACCACAAACTTCTCCACAAAATTTGAGAAGTTTTGGAGGTTTGTAGAATTTCTGACGCATTTCTGAATTTGGATTCAAAAAGCTGAAATTGAGTCTTTCAGCATGCCAAGGGGCAGTCGACTGACACAGGCTGGATTGGGTGTTCAGCAACTGAAATATGTTCAATTGATGTGAAACAAGTGTGGAACCTTGGGGGGGTTAGTACACTGTGTTTATAATCATTTAAAGGTTAAAGAGTCCAATAAGGGGAAAATTATTGGATCTTTTTGATGTTAGGCAAAGGGGGAGAAGTGTTAGGTTTAATTTGGGAAATCAAACACGCCTATGCAAGAAACCTTAGGTTTAGGGGAAGCTTAGATAAAGGGGGAGCATGGTTGCTCCATTCTTGGCGTAAGAGGAATCTTGGAGAGGTTTTTAAAAAGCCTTTGTAAGTCCAATGTAGGGGGAGCCTTGGGATAGGTTTCAAAAAGCTCATTTTGGTAAAAAAATCTTAACTTGGGAAGGTTAGGTGAGGGATGCCTTGGGATAGGATCCATGTTTGCATTGCATATGCATTGGCGGTGTAAGTCCAAGGTGGAGCCTTGGCAACGTAAGTCCAAATGGTTGTTTAGCATTGTTATTGCTATTTGTTTTCCCTAACTTAAACGAATTGCCAAACATCAAAAAGGGGGAGATTGTTGGGGAAATCTATGGTCCGGAGTGACCATGTGTTTTGATGTTTGGGCAAAGGGTTTAAGTTAGGTTTACCCTTGTGTTCTAATATGTGTATTGGAGTGTGCAGGATTGCAGGTTTATACATATTGATTTAGCTGGACGGCTTCGGTACGGTAAAGGGTGACATGGAGACAAGCTGGAGGCTTGTGTGCACCCGAGGGACCTTGGATAGCAGGGATGATGAGCCGAGGGTGTGGACTTCGAGGCATGCATGAAGGATGTCATGGAGGAAAGCTGGAGGCTTGTGTGCATCCGAGGGACGGGAGCCGAAGATGAAGAGGGTGTGAAGGCAACAGTCAAGGCTGCTGGTGAAGAGTCAGCTAAGTCATGAAGGGACGAGAGCCGAGGGAAGAGGACTCCAAGGGCAAGCCAAGGGAGCGAACTTGAAGGCACACATGGAGGAGGGTCTTCGGAGTGAGGAGGAGTGTTTGTATAAGTTGGGAAGTCGACTGGTAATATAACAGTCAACTGCCAGCACGAACAGAAACTCACAGAAGGTAGTCGACCCTGGACCAGTCGACTGCTCTGGGAGCAGTTGACTAGTAGGTTGCTGGTAAGTGGCTGAAAATTCAAACGTTGAGCTACAATGGTCGATTTTCAGTGGGACCAGTTGATTGCCCTGGGAGCAGTCGACTGGTAGAGTGTTTTACAGCTTTGAGTTCTATTTAAGAGAACTCGGTTTGGGCTGAGAACCTCTGACGAAACAAATTTGGTTAGGGCTTGTTAGTAGTCTGTAAAGCTCAGAAATGTGTTCAAGGTTGTGGTGAGATTTCTCCACCCACAAGGAGCTACACGAGCTAGCCGGAGGGCATTTGGGGAGTGATCCGTCGAAGGATTGAGGGATCGTCCACCTTACGGACTGCTGTGGAGTAGGAGCATCATCTCCGAACCACGTAAATCAGGTGGTGTTAGAGAGGGGGGTGAATATAGCCAGACACCCACTTCATCAATTTTAGGTTTCTCTGCAGTTGGGTTAGTAGCACAGCGGAAGCAAAAACAGAGTTGCAGAAACTAAAACCTAAACTAAGCACGAACACAAAACGCTAACAAAGAGGATTTACAAGGTTCGGGGATAACTTGCCCATGCTCCTTGGCGTGCCCGTAAGGTGGGCGATCCCTTGATTGTCGGCAGATCAAGCCCCGAAAAATTCGGATAAAATGCAACCTCCTTCTCGGTGGAGTAACCTCTCCACAGCGTTTCAAGATGGATCAAATATTAAGTACAGGAAACACAAGAAGGAACTTACTGAGCACTTAGAACCACAAGAACACAAGCAAACTTCTCACCAAACTCCACCCAGCGCAGATCTCACACAAGAACTCCCTTCTTCGTGTCTTCTCGCTGATGGACTCGCCAAGCTTCTTGTTTCTCTTCCAAGTGCTCAAGTATCACAAGGTTGCTCAAGAGATGGATCAATAGATCAGAGTTGTCGTAAGAGCACAAGTGTTGTAGCAGAGTAATGATCGAGTATTCTCAGAGTTGTTGAGACTTCTTCGCCACCAAGCGCTTAAGTCTCTCCCACTGATCGCCAGGTCACAGCACCTCACTGCAGCCTCCAGCTGCTCACCTGCAACTGCTCACCTACCACTGAGCTCTTCTGGACTCCCTGAGCTTCCCTCAACCGAGCCCCAGTCAGCAGCTCCAGCAGCGCCAGCGTCCGTTGCAACCTGATATGGAAAACGGAAAACCTACTCTAAGGAAAGACTCCCATTGACTCTCCTTGAGTGTTTGAATCCATTCCTGTCACCTGCAACCTTGATCATATCATTAGCACAGCAAATCATGCAGAGAATCAAATATCAGAGATTAAGAGCAGTTGTGTTCAGACGTGATCAGAGCGTCTGACAGTGCGTTTGAATTAAAGTGATCGGTCACCGGACCGATCAGGATAATCCCAGACCGATCAGGCTCCAGCCTGATCGGTCCCCAGTGAGAAACCTGGGATCGCAAGCTTGTATGATCGGTCACCCTGACCGGTCACCAGATCGGTCACCAAACCGATCCAGAAATCTGTTTGCCACAATCCCGCCTGAAATACACGGCTGATCGATCACCAGACCGATCAAGACACTCCCAGTCCGATCAGGCTCCAGTCTGATCAGTTAGGGTGAGAAACCTCGCGACAGTTGATCGTTCAGATTGATCGATCAAGGTTTCTCCCTGATCGGTCACCAGACCAATCAGGAGCCAAACAGTAGGTTTGCCAAAGTTACTGGAAGCTCCCTGATCGGTCACCAGACCGATCAGACATCGCTGGATCGGTCACCAGGCCGATCCACGAGGGAACTTCGTGCCAACTTTCCTGATTGGTCACCAGACCGATCTGGGTAAGGCCAAACCCTCTCTAAGTCAAGAGAACTAGCTCCCAACCTCCCTTGACTCGTGCTCAGTCCCTCGGACCAAGACTCCGTGCCCAGTCTCACTCACTGGGACTTCAACCTAGCCCTCCAAGCTAGGACCTGGCCTCACTCACCAGGATTTCAACCTAGCCCTCGCTGGGACCTGGCCCTCCAAGCCGGGATTTCATCCAACCTAGCCATTCAAGCTAAGACCTGGCCCTCCAAGCCAGGGTTTCATCCACCTGGCCCTCCAAGCCAGGATTTCACACCTAGCCCTCCAAGCTAGGACTTTTCACACCTAGGCCTCCAAGCTATGATTTTATCCACCTATCCCTCCACGCTAGGATTTTTCCACACCTAACCCTCCAAGCTAGGATTTTTCCACACCTAACCCTTCAGGTTAGAATCTCATCCACCTAGCCCTCCAAGCTAGGATTTTTCCACGCCTAACCCTTCAAGTTAGGATCTCATCCACCTAGCCCTCCAAGCTAGGACTTTTTCCCACCTAACCATCCAAGTTAGGATTTTATCCAACCTAGTCCCACTAGATATTCCTAGTCCACGACCAGGACTTAATCATAATCATCTCATCAACCTAAACTAAAATTGTTGTCAACACCAAAACAACAATCAGGGTCAGACTACATCAACATGAATTGGGTTGGATCATGGTCCACTAGGTCTATCAATGTGTTTTGGACAAAACCCATTGATTTACCTAGGGGTCTTGGATTTCTAAAATGTTGGTATTGGTTGAAAGGGGTGAGTGTCTACAATCTACATATGACCTCTAACTCTTATTATGACACTCCCACATGAATTTATTGTCGCATGTCAAGTGGCATGCCCCTTAGAGTTGGTATTGAAAAATTAGCTTCAAGGTGGAGTTGTTCATGCTGTATCAGCGCCCCCATTGAAGTTGTTTCTATAATACCGACACCAATGTGGTAATTTCATTGTATAAGCTTTTTGGATTCACAATGAATAGAATCCTCTATCAATTCAGTAAAAATTTCACATTTCATATACACCAATATTAAAGTATATACATATGACTACAAATACACTATAAAACTCACACAAGACTGATGAAACAATAACTCTTATAGTTTTTAGAAATACACATATACATATCACATATGTATAGCTTATTTGGTTTACAATACACACCCAAGTTGTGAGGTTACATCACAATGGATATTTATACTGAAAATATTGAGAACTTGTCCCTCAAAATTAATAATGATACATCAACTCTAAATTTTTTTATGTCTCTTTGTTTGAAGTCCATCTTCATCTTCAGATCATATAGCATACTTCTAATGTATTCCATCATAGAGAAGTCACAGTCATTATTGTAAATAACACCAGTACTTTATAAATTCAAATTAAAATATGTACACACAGAATCTCTTGTATTTACCTGGTTTCTTGTTGTAGACAATCAACTATGCCAGAAACTCATTTCTCAAAAGGATGGTGATATTCTAAACCAGGATGAATAGAAGCAAGTTTGTCACTAGAAAAAGCTTTTACTTCGGCTACCTATAAGAATGAATTGAAAAAACTTATACTGTAATTATTAGTGAAATACTATCATAGATAAGCATTTTGTCAACTCACCAAAGCTTCAAAATCTACCAATGTTTTACGATCATGTGCAAGAGAGTTGTAATGCGTGCGCTTTGGTATCGATAGCTGCTTAGTGAAAGTGTGCATTACTTGTGTTAACAGGTATAAAAATATATCTTACTCCTCCATCTACTATAATAGTTTTTATTATTTGTATCATGACAGTCTTCCATGACCATTTTGATGTTGCCTACAATTATGAAAAGAGATCTATCATTATCCAATTAATATAACATATTCAACAAACATATATTAACCGATAATTTAATTTCCTTATAGTGAAGCTCATTGCCAACTATATAGAGTCATTGTATGACCTACTAGATGAGGATGACTCCCTAAATATAATCGAACAATATATGTCAATTAACTCCCCTATTGTAAAAACATTATCATTAACACCAGATAATAAGGAAGTCATAGCTAAAGAAAAAGATGCTTCCTCCCAAACAATTTATGTAGTAGGCCTGAAAAGAAAAATCAAAATATTTTAATAAAGGTCAATCCTATAATAAAAGATGTGAATTTATAAAATTGTGACACAATTTAATTAACTATAAAGTGAGAGATTGAAACTACCATACTTTAATTTTTTGCTAAATGTTTCTTGACATACTATCATTAACAACAAAACTATATCATTAAGTGTTTGAAATCAAACTGAACATAATTTATGCGTAGAAATTGATAGTTACCGCAATGGCCTGCAATCTCAGTTTGTCAAGTCTCCCAATTCTTTCAACTTCCATGTTTTCATCTACAGATTTGGTTCTCCAATTAAGATGATTTCTCCCTCTTTTTGTGTATTAGACCTAGCAATTTTTGCTTTTCCCCGATTAAGACTAGCAAT
Organism: Boesenbergia rotunda; assembly: GCA_024364735.1. Taxonomy (NCBI): domain Eukaryota; kingdom Viridiplantae; phylum Streptophyta; class Magnoliopsida; order Zingiberales; family Zingiberaceae; genus Boesenbergia; species Boesenbergia rotunda. The sequence continues at coordinate 914,109 of JAGFNQ010001573.1, forward strand.
TGCTCCTCATTCTATAATGTTTTCAGATGAGTTGTAGATTTCTATGTGACATCTCTTTTTCTGATGTATAACCTTAAATCATAACCATCAGTTGGTGTATTCATGTAATCATAGTGACTTTGATCGTGTCTTCTCCTACTCCTTGTTCTGGAAGCAACTAGTTCAAGATAAGGATCCACTACAAGGTCACTTGATTCAGCCAAAATGCCATGCTTTTCAATTATTGCAACTAATTCATTAACCCTTTCCTTTAACTGATTATTCTCCATTGTCAGCTCCTTTATTTGGTTCTGATGAATAATACAATTAGGACATTTAATATCAATCAGACTTCTGCCTTTTGTATCATATACCAGGGAAGTCTTTATTGGATGTTGAATATCATCGATGTCTGAGAAAGTTTGTACTAATGTTTTTTCAGCATGAGTAAGGACGAGTTCCCTAATCACCTATAAAATTAGAAATTAATATTTAAATAGTTCAAATAAATTTTAGTCCATAGTTTTGAATATGTACCTCATCAAGTGAGACTTAGGTCAACAAAGCTCTGATCTTATTAATATGTGAAGGAGTAGACCTCCACTTATTAATTCTTACACCTTCAATATGATATGGTTTCTGGATTAGAACATGTTCCAAAACCCATATATGCATTTCCTTATACAGAATCTTGACAACATTATCATGTCTATATTACAATATTACCATTAAAAATAGCTAAAAGACTAACAAATCCCTTTAGGTATGGAACTGAAATGGTCATTTGAGATGTCTGACTTGATAAAAAAAAATATCTCCGATGGTAGCCAATTGGGGACACATAATTTGATGAATTGCTTCAACCCAATTGAATCTACTTAGATTTGCATAATCATCTACAATATCTAACAGGCCTAATGGAACCTTATATGTACTAGATGAAAATAACACACAAATAAATATATACAAAATATATAATTTATAAAATACTAAAACACCAACATCAACTTCAACTCTATGAGAATAGAGTTTAAGAAGCTCCTCAATTCTTGATCTAGTAGGTTCTTTTTTATTAGAGAAGTGAGCAAGAAAGAGGTCATTAATTGCATTTGTTGAGTTCATAGGCACCAAACCACCTCTATCTGAAATACCAATTAACAGAGATACATCTCTTCTGGTGAATTCAACTGGGACACCTGAAAATTTAAATTTATTAATTTTATATTATTTCCTTCTACCTTTCAAAACTATAAAACGTACCAGAGAATTTAAATGTTTGAGCTGTTGAATCCTAAATTTGAAATATATTCACCAGAAGTCCGCGAATTTACGGAATATCTTGTATGTCTAGAAAAACGACAAAAGGGGACTATTTAATGATGGTTATGTGTCGATCATATAAATGAACAAACTCACGATTCCTTCTTTTCATTGTTGGACGACCAAAAAAAGTATTAAAGTGGCCTAAAACACTCATCCATTAGATTTTATGCCCAACATCGATTGATATATGGAATTATTTAAAATATACATTATTAACATGGATAAACAAATGTATATATACACAAATAATGTTTGTTTGTATTAGATATAATAGTTTATCCTCACTTATAGGTCATTAACACATGTTATTTTTAACGAACCAACTCCAAGATTGGTGCTGGTTAGTGGCGTGGCCAAACCAGCCCCAATGTTGAAAATGGTTTGGAATAACATCACCATCAACGTGCAGCTGGTTTAGGGCAAAACCAACAACAAAGTTGGGATTTAGGTTTTTGGGGATCTAGACTAACCAACGTTGAAGCCGATTTAGGACAAAACCAACAATAAAGTTGGGGTTGATTTTTGAGGAAACCAACCCCAAAGTTGGGGTTACTTTTTTGGGGAAACCAACAACAAAGTTGAGGTTGTTTTTACAAAAACTAGCTCCAATGTTGGTTAGTAATTGCCCCTAAACCAGCAACAACGTTGGTGCTGATTTGGGATTCCCAAAGTGATCAATGTGATGTTGGTTAGGGCACAACCAACAACAAAGTTGGTCACTTTGATTTGTGTTGTTTGTCCTAACCTAGAACCGCGCACATGACTAAAGTTATCTCGTAGAAGTTTTTGACCAACTGTTGGCACACACGGAACGTATCTTTGCAACATGTTCTTGCGCCATTATTCAACACAAGTATCAACAACGGAGAGGATCACTTTGATGGTGCTGAAAATCCTAACTCGCTGCTGATGCTTTGAGAAGTTGGAGGAGTCGACCATAAACCGTAGAGTTGGAACCGGGGAAGAGAGGAGTGGAAGAGAGAGGAGCATGCATGACTTTAAACTTGGAAAGAGAGGCGGGCGACTAAAATAGAGAGAGAAATGTCAATTTGCATGGCGCAGAGAGAAAAAGAAAGAGAAAGAGAAACATTTTAACTTGTTTTTAAATCCAATCATCATGTCACGTCTGTCATCGCCCACGACAACCCACATAAGCAGGATATCACTATTGTGTTATATATATATATATACATTTTTTATTTTATAGAAACTTTAGTATACTATATTATTGTCTACTTAATAAGTAACATTAATGGCCTTTAAAAATATTAATTTAAATTTTAATGATGTGTTAGATTTATTATAAAATGAAACTAGATTTTTGTTAAACATGTTAGGACTGGTAGAAGAGCTGGAGGGGGGGTGATTAGCTCCGATCTTTGCTCGTTGTAGATTTGTTGCGCCGGAAGACTTGAGCAACGCTAACACCTTAATTTTACTTGGTATCCACCTCCTTGAGGTGACTAATCCAAGGATCCACTCTCCTCACACTCTCATACACTATGAAAGATTTCCTTCTTGAGGTGGAGAAACCTCTTACAAGCTTACAAGAAGATACAACAAGAAACTCAAGCAAATATAATAGAAATCTTATAAGATTTACACAACTTAACTCTCTTTGCTTTTCTTGCTTTCTTCAAGCTTGGAATCGCCTCTTGATCCTTGGAAATGCAACAACACTAAACTCCAAGGCCTCACTTAAAATGGCGATGGAGGAGGAGAATCGTCGAAGAGTTACGTGAGCGATCAGCTTCAATCCTGCGTAAAAACCCTATATACCCGACGCCTAGGGTTCCCTAATCGATTACCACGTCAGACTTAGCCGTTCAACGGCTATTTTTTGAAGCTTAATAGATTAGTCAATCAATTAAGAAGTTCTTAATCGATTTCTAAATCGATTCAACACCTTTCTGTGCTCTCGCGCAAAAATATTTAATCGATTGCCCAATCGATTACCAGACACCTTAATCGATTGACCAATCGATTAAGAGAAGGTTAAATCAATTACCCAATCGATTCAGCTAGCTTCTGTTCTCGCAACTCATTTCTCTCAATCGATTACCCAATCGATTACGGTTCGTCTTAATCAATTACCCAATTAATTACGGTCCGCCTTAATCAATTACCCAATTGATTACAGTCCGCTTTCTGTTCTTGCGAGACAACAACCCAACTGATTACCCAATTGATTGCTCAACCCTAACTTGCTTAGCTCAAGTCTAGGGTTCCTTTACCTAACCTCAGTCAACCGTGACCTGTTAGGACTTCCTCACCAAGTGTCTGATCATCCGTTTGACCGACTTGGATTTTTTCCTTACCTAGTTCCCAACTAGGACTTAACCTAGTTCCCAACCAGGTGCCTAACACTCAAGTTAGGTCTAGTCTCTCGGTAGACTTCCACCTTGCCAACGTGTGATCTCCCCGATCCACCTGGACTTCACCTAGTCCCATTAGGTGTACCTAGTCTCACTAAGACTTTTCTCATGCCAGTGTGTGATCTCCCCGATCCACCTGGACTTCACCTAGTCCCACTAGGTGTGCCTAGTCCCACTAGGTGTGCCTAGTCCCACTAGGACTTTTCTCATGTCAGCATGCGATCTCCCCGATCCACTTGGACTTCACCTAGTTCCACTAGGACTTTTCCCTGTCAAGTCTCCAGTCAACCTTGACCCACTTGACTCACAAGATGTTCAATCATCATATGACATTCAAACATCATTATCAAACATCGAAACATCCAGACTTAAGCTCACCAAGCTTACCAGACATAAGCTCACCCGAGCTTAGTCAAACTAGGTCAACCCTGACCTAACAAAGATTGCACCAACAAAACATGCTAAATTCTTAAAATATTGAAACTTTATACTTATTTATCAAGTGGTTTAGGTTCATTATTACTTAGTTTTAGTGTAAAGTTTTGTTTCTAGCAAATTTTCATCAGCAGAAGGATATTTAAGTCGATACACAAGGAACTTAGAGTGATCTTTAGCTTATTTATATTGTAAAATTTAATCAACTTGTCTACTATATTTGCCCAAATCAATTAGACCAAAATTCTCGCTTGGCCTGCTCAAACCAACACATTCTTGCTCAACTTGCTAGGCCAAATTCTCTATCAAATCGATTCATTCCGGAGATGATCAATTTAATCCTACGAAAATTTTTCACGGGCCACCAACTAAATTTGGAAAGTACAAATGGGTCATGACGAATGGTCTAACATCATGAATGATTTGAATACCACAAACATATGAGATGCACTAAGTTTCAAACCATCATTGTATAGGAGCATACCATATTTCTTACTATTACACCTTCCCCGGGATGCCCCAACTCTTTGTCCCTGTTCTACTTGCTTTGATTATACTGGTTTGATTTGCTATTTCTCTTTATTACCCAAATAGACTAATATATTTAAATTGATTAGCTTAACTAGATTGATTGATAACTGATCTACCGAACCAAAATATATTTTTTAAGAAGAAAAATATATAGATACTGAAAAATACTACTTAAGAAAATACACAGAGAAATTCTATACAAAATAAAGAGCCCCTTATTAGTTGTGGGAGGGGGTATCCACACCCCCACTTTCACTAAACACACCTCACTTTCTAAATACACTCATTAATAATTTATTTTATCACAAAATTTTCTAAATACATCCCATAATATTCCTATTTTACCATTTCTAAAACCCTAAAATCTTAAAAAATATATATAGCGTCAAAATAATCTGCATCTCCAACATTTCCTCCCTTGTCTTTGTCTCTCTCGTATCTTCAGCGCACGAACATCAATCGGACTTGGACAACTCGATTGCTAACAACACCATCAAACAACGATACTCAAATTATATAGGTTAGTGTTCGTTCGACCTTTCATTTTGTTCTATATTATCATTACATAGGTCAATTTTTGTTTTTGTTTGATTTGTGTTTAGTTTTCATTTATGATTGTAGAAACTTACTTGAATATGATATTTTTTACATGAAAAGATTTCACTACAAGAAAAAAGCTAAAAGACAATGCTTTTTATGCATTATCTATGTAGCTGTTAAAAACATTGTTGTTAAAAGTCCACTCAAAGACAATGCTTAAAAAGTGTTGTCGTTTCATACAAAGACAATGTTTTTGCAACGCTTAAAAAGCGTTGTCACTTTTTTACAAAGACAATGCCTTTGCAATCCTTAAATAGTGTTGTTGTTGTTTTTTTCAATATCCACGCTTTTACAACGCTTAAAAAGCATTATCGTTTTCTACATTGACAACTCTTTTACAACGCTTAAAAAACGCTGTCTTTTTTACAATGTTAATGCTTTTGCAACATTTAAAAAGCGTTGTCTTTTTAAAATATTTTTTTTAGCAAAAGATACAGAAAATATCTACAATCTTTATAAACAGTAAATATAAATATCCACAAACAGAAAATATGAATACACACAATCATTTTTAAAATATAACTATTTAGCAAAAAATATAATTTCATACAATCCAAACAAAAAATATGTACATAATCCACAAATTAACTTTGTATCCATGTTAAGTTTATACAAAAACAAAATCCTTCTTGAACTCACAGAATTGCTTAATAACAAGATCATCATCCACACAGTTTTGTAAAACACCTTTCACTAACGCCATTATAACACCTTCTTTAGGCCCAACTTCATCTTTAACACTACATCAAAATAAAAAGAATGTGTAACAAGAAGAGTTTGCCTTAACACTACATCAAAATAAAAAGAATGTGTAACAAGAAGAGTTTTGCTAAAGTGCAGAAAATAAAATTATCCAAGCTAATCTACCATACAAGTATAATCATATACAAGAATTAAGAAAATCATATACAAGATTAGTCAAGAATCAGGATAATCTACCGTGCGGAGCAAATGTCTCTAATAATCATCATCTACTCTCTCTATATAAATTAACATCTAAAATAAGTCTTTGCTTTCATCTAATATACACATTCTTCAATTATACATATTGTAGGTCGTCCTTTCCAAAAAAGATAGAATAAAAGAAAAAAGAGAGAAAATATCATAAATGTACAAGAAAGTAAAACAAAATTGAAAAGAGTAAATAATCATTAAGACATAAAACTTCCACATAATTTTTTATTTTTCAGAATAAATTTGAAAACTCACAAAGGTTGAGTTGAAGAAAACATAGAACAAGCGACATACCATTAATCCCTTAGAGAGGTCCTCCCTTTTTATATCTAAACCATCATCCATTGGCTATAATGGACAGAAATGTATACATCATGATCCAAGCATAAGATGTGTTTGCCAAAAAAATTAATATGAAAAACGTGAAAGCAACAGATAAACATACATTATGATTTCCAATGAGGAACAAATGATGATAACATAAAGTATTATGGCACAACAAGCATTCAAGCATTGAATTACATTGATGTTCCTAAGCGCGCAAAAAATAAAATCATTATCAAATTGGCCTGTGAGAGATAGGTCATCGAGATTAGAAGAGGAGAGGACTAACCTGTTAACTGATAGCTGGTCGCTAGCAGTAGAGATCACGTGTCATGCTCCCAGAGGCCCGTGCTTGCTCAAATATCGGGCATCATCTCCCCTGTACGATGGACAATCTGAAACTTTTGTACATACAACTCACGGTAAGAATTCAGAGAACAAGACCCATCATATTCTAACAACCCAAGACAAATCTGTCTAATAACAACCCAAAACCCCAAATTCATCAGTCGATCTAAATTAAATGTATTTCTATTCCGAGACCATAAATCCATCAGAATATTTAACAAGAAACTAACCCAAATACTATTCTAAAACGAAATCAACACTAAACTCCACAATTTGACCAGCAAGAAGATCTATCCAAACTCTAACCAATTTTACCTGAATGAGAAACCAATGCTCAAGAGCACCCTTGTTCCATTTCGGCTCTAGCCAAGAACAGGGACTGCGATGAAGTTTCCAATAGTGGTATTTTCCTTCAACAAGCCTACTACAACTCCCAGATCCGTCCACTGTCCTAAATACAAAAGCTGGAAATGGCGATAACAAATTACCAACAACAAAACACCGAAACCTCAACATCCAAATGAAAAGGGATGGAGAAAGGTATGGAAACCGATTGTAACAGAAGATCTTCCCCAATCAAGAGGATCTCGAAGTAGTCGCAGCCATGCCCGACGTCGACGACGAATCCAACCCCTGGTGATGGTACATGTGGTTGTGGCAACAACGACCGGTAACACAAGGAAAATGGGTGGATTGGGACAACACCGGCTCAAGGAGGAGGTGGCCCGGGGTGTCTACGAGGATGGGCTTCGCGTGGAGAGGGCAGAGGCGACGATGGTTTGCGATCGACATCTTGCTCTCATGGAGAAGAAGGGAAAGGAAACCTGGTGTCGGGCTGTTCGCTAAGGGAGAAGGAAGCTTACGCGAGAGCTCGGCTGGTTAGGGGGGGGGGCGGGGTTCCAAAATTCTAGAAAATTATTTCAAAATTTTTCATATGGTTATTTATGTTTTTAAACTCTTATTTATGGTGTATATATATATAATATTTGTTTGATTATTTATTTATTTTCATTATTATTATTTAGAACCGTATTTTTACATTGCGCAAGAGAGGTGAGGGTCGACGACGAAAATGGGGTTAGGGACGGCGATGAAGGATCGGGAGGTGAGAGGCGAGGGGGGTTGTGTGATGCTTGCGAGAGGTAAGGGTTGCGTGCGAGAGGTGAGGGTTATGGACGGCGACGAAGGATGAGAGGCGAAAGGTGAGGGTTTGAGTGTGAGAGGCGAGGAGATTGTGTTTTCGGAATAAAGGACTAGGGGTTTGTTGTTAATTAATTTTTTTTCTTTTTTTTTGTCTTTTATGGGTTTTTTTATTTTTTGTTTTGTTTAATTTTTTGTCTCTTTTTTATTGGTTTGTTTGTGTTTGTCCTTCTCGTCGTTTGTTTGTTATTTTTTTGTTTTTGTTTTTGTTTCTTGTCTCTTATTTATTTTAATTGAGTTTTTCAAAGAGCAAGTAAATTTTTTAATGGACCTAACCTACTCTTAACTTGCGCTTTCCCTTTTATGAGGTTTTCGTGAAGAAGAGGTATTACCGAGGAGATAAGTCGCAGACATAGAAAATACTTATTAAAAAATTATTATTGTAGATATTTAAAAAATATTTATAAATAACATTTTTAAATCACTCATAGACAACACTTTTTTAAAAGTATTGTCTTTGACACAACAAAAATATCAATAGACAATGCATATTTAAAAAAGTGTTGTCTTTAGTATGAAATAAAAAATATAGACGACGTTTTTCACTAAAAGCATTGTAAAAAGAAAAAAGGTAATGTTTTTTTAAAAAATGTTGTCTTTTAAATGTTGTGGAATCCCAATTTTCTTATAGTGTTTTAAGGTGTTGTGTTGTCGAAATTGTAAAATGTATGGCAAAGATATGATAAAAATCTAGAATTTTAGTCGTGTGTCGTTCAACCATAGTTGCCAAACACATTGTTGCCTATTCGGTTATCATCGCCCGAACACACTAGGATCTATTTGGTCACGGTCCATTGAATGCAACACAATGATTCAATTGATGACCACTAAACGTAATCGAATGTGTTCAGTTTCTATCTACTGAATGAAACGCCAAACGTTCAACCTCTAGCTGCCAAACACCGATGGATTGTTTGGTTGTGTGTATCCGAACACATTGTGTTTTGTTCGATTTTGAGTGGTCGAACATCTCCCACTACAACCAGTGGCTACGTAACCCAAGTTATATCTGCAAATAGGTTGTAGCAGCAACCGCTGCTACAATATAAATTTTCTCTGTTGTAGTAGCTACTAATTAGGAGTTGCCACAACACAATTTTTTCTATGTTGTTGTAGTAGCTACGAACCAGTAAATGCAACAATAGAGAAAATTATGTTGTAGCAGCTATTGGTTAGTAGCTACTATAATGTGTATTTCAAGTGAACTTTAAAATGTCATAATTTTTTATTTAAATTGAACCATGAGACGTATAATATATCAAATCAAAGCACATTCAGAGATCTTTGATTTGTTATATTGTATATTATGTGGTTTAACCAAAATCAAAAGTTATGACCTCTCAAATTCACTCAGTAAACATGTTGTAGTAGCTTAGAAGAAAGTGATGTTTTGTAGCTTATACGACAAGTCAATGATTTCTCTGGCAGTGGCTTCATCGACTCTAGTGGTTGAGGCGTAAAGAAGTGATCCCCACCACCCCGTTAGGAGCTATTTTTACTTTCATGTTGTAGCAATTATTATTCAGTAGCTGCTACAATATGAAATATACTTTCCATCTGATGTTGTAGTTATACTCGATCGACAAAGTAAAATGTATCTAATTGGAATTTTAGAATAAAAACAATGACAACAAAATCTATAAACACAACAACTTGAAATAGTAGGATAGTACATCGCCCAATCAATATGCTTAAGCATGTTCAAGAGTTTAAGCTAGAAGAGAATCTAACTGAAGATGATCGTTGGTCAGCAAGAGTGTAAAATACGGCAATTCGAAAATCCGGACCAGAAAATTTTTCGAGATTTAAAATAAAAATAAATCTTAAAAGTAAGCACTGGTTTGATTTATGGCTAAAGCTAAGGGGTTAAGAGGATAAAATATCTAACCCTAAAGGTTGGAGGTGTATTACACAAATTTCGAGGGTTTAAATTGTTAAAAAAAACCCTACCCTAATGGCATGATTGGAATTTCATGAGTTGGAGGGACTTTTATGCAAAACACCATCAGTTATTATCCTCTCCACTTCATTCGCCCAAAGCCAAAGCCGCCGCCCCCTTCTCTTCTTCCTCTCCTTTTTCCTCCCCTTTGCCCTAGCCGCAGCCGCCCACTTCCTCCTTTCATTTTCTTCTTCCCTCGCGACGCCGTAGCCAAAGCCGAGCGCTCGATCCATTCCCTTTCTTCCTTTTCCCTGCGCCGCAGCAACGCCCGAATCATTTGCCTCCTCCATCGCGAACCCTAGCCACGCCAATGCGCCGACTCCTTTCCTCCACCTTCTGGATCCTAGCTGTTCTCACCTCTCGGTGTCTTCCATCGAGCTACGCACTGGTGAGCTCTTTCTCGGGCGAGCCCTAGAACCCATCTGTTGGGGGTTGGGGGAAATTGGATGTCGCTCCTCACCAAGCGGGCTACCGGCAATCACCACTGTCGGAGCCGATAGGAGGGGGAAGAGGTTCATGCGACAGTTCGGGGAATCGAGGAGGATAGCAAGAGAAGAGGGAGACTGCGTGGGTACATTGATTGTGCCATATCTTGAGCAAGGAACGGATATGCTGGCACAAGATCGAGGTAAGGATGTATTTGTTGTTGTTTAATCACCATTTTTGATATGTTTGGAATGACTGTGGTTGGGGCATGTGTGACCGAAGTGGTGGTATAGAGGAATGTATAGGTTCCTTTCAAGTTTGGTGTTGTGAGCACTATTTGTACCGTGAGGTATGGAATTCAGCTTGTTGAAAGATGTATTGTGTGGAATTAGTTGTAGATGAATTGTTTGGTTCTTTCTAATGCTACTGTGAGTTGGTTTTGAATGGGTTCTGCTATAGGATGGAAGAGGTGGATACTTTGGGTTGTCGTGAGATTCATTTGACATCTTATTGATGTTCTATTTTGGGTTTCTTGACATCTGCTGTGAGCAGGTGCCTTGGGTGTATGATACTTCTGTGATTGATTACCTAGAGGTTTGTTATTGATAGTAGTATATAGTATGCCATATTGGTGGACATGGACGGTATGTTATCATTCGATGTTCTATTGGAGGATGTCATTGGTTGTGGACCACGACTGTGAGCTTGTGATTGGGTTGTTTGGGGTTCTCCTTCTGTGAGATATCAGATTAGTGTTTAGAGGAGTAGCTGAGTTCTGTTTTTAGGCTGCTTGTTACTGCCGTGGGCTTTGTTTTGTGACCTTGTTGATTCGGTATCCTACCGTGACCTCTAATGTTCTGTTAGAGGTTGTTGGTATTTCTTGGATGAGTGGTGAAGCTGTAGATTTCCTCTACATTGTATCCATCTTGAATCCTACAGGTTGTGAGCATGGATTTATCTTTGTGTCTTGATCTACATGGAGATCGGTTGGAGTGGATAGGGTGATTAATTTGATACTAAATGATATGGATTATTTGGTAGACTGATCATAGATGATTCGTATGGTGAATTAGTGGCTTTGATATGTGTTTATATGATGTTCTCTGATAAGTTCCAAGAATGGTTCTTGGAGTGGTTAGGTTTGGGTTTAGCTTTGTGGAAGTAAACCTAATTGAGATAGTTGGGTTAATCCTAATACGACTGAGTACTTAGTTGGGTTAGTATCAGTCGGTATGATAGCTAAACTATATCTTTTGGTACAGGACATTGATTGCTTTTGGACTTCTGGACAGGAGGATCTTTCTTGGACACAGACTTCACGCTGAAGGCGGGTACCCTTTGACTTATCTTTTAGATATTGTCATATTGCTATGCATTGTCTGTTATAGATAGCAGTAAGTTTATACGCTATCCTGAGTTATTATTCATGTCCTGGATACTTGTTAGCTATCCCTGAGTTATTATTCATGTTCTGGATACTTATTAGTTATCCCTGAGTTATTATTCGTGTCCTGGATACTTATTAGTTATCCCTGAGTTTATATTCATGTTCTGGATACTTATTAGTTATCCCTGAGTTATTATTCATGTTCTGGGTACTTATTAGTTATCCCTGAGTTATTATTCATGACCTGGATACTTGTTAGCTATCCCTGAGTTATTATTCATGTTCTGGATACTTGTTAGTTATCCCTGAGTTATTATTCATGTTCTGGATACTTAATAGTTATCCCTGAGTTATTATTCATGACCTGGATACTTATTAGTTATCCCTGAGTTATTATTCATGTCCTGGATACTTGTTAGCTATCCCTGAGTTATTATTCATGTTCTGGATACTTAATAGTTATCCCTGAGTTATTATTCATGACCTGGATACTTGTTAGCTATCCCTGAGTTATTATTCATGTTCTGGATACTTATTAGTTATCCCTGAGTTATTATTCATGACCTGGATACTTGTTAGCTATCCCTGAGTTATTATTCATGTTCTGGATACTTATTAGTTATCCCTGAGTTATTATTCATGACCTGGATACTTGTTAGCTATCCCTGAGTTATTATTCATGTTCTGGATACTTGTTAGTTATCCTTGAGTTATCATGTCTGTTCTGGATACTTATTAGCTATCCCTGAGTTATTATACCTTTCCTGGATACTTGTTAGTTATCCCTGAGTTATCATGTCTGTTTTGGATACTTGTTATTATCCCTGTTATTATGCCTGTCCTGGATACTGTTTTATCCCTGAGTTATTATGCTGTTAGTTCCCTACGGTATCAGGTAGTGTCATATCTAGATGTATGCTTAGAGATCGTGATGTATCTCCTGCCTTTGACCTTGAGGGATCTGTAGTTTCGGCCAGTATACCTTGTAGGTTAACTGTATTTCCTGTTATAGGATTTCAGACTGAGACCTAGTATACTGAGGACTTGGGAGGGAGGTATGTGTATCTATCATACACCATCCTTGCATTGTTGCATGCCGGCGATCAGCGACTCCCTTGTGGTTGAGCCTAATCATTTTCCGGCACATGATATGCACACACGGCCACTCATGGGTTAGTGGATACCGTAGCGTGTGTGCATTTGCTCTGTATTGCTCCGCTCAACCGCTCATGGGTAGTGGTTTTGGAGCGTGGTAGCAAGCAGGGATCCCTTCTCTTCCCATAGACCAGAGAAGATGAGAGAGATATCTCCCCCATATATATATGGGGCGGAGTGTTCACTCCACCAGCATCCTGTCCACTCGGTCACTCAGGAGCAGTGATAGCAGGGTGCGTACAGTGTCACAGCTCTACCCACTCGGCCGACACAGTATCGCCTGTCTCGGTGGCTTGACTGGTGTTAGGGGGTGACCATGACATTGCATCATATGCATACGATGCATTGTGCACTTGATTGTGTTTGCTGCATTTATTTGCTGCATTTGATTGACATGCATATACTGGATACCTGTATACCTTGGGTTATATGTTATACTTGTTCCATAGGGATTTATTTCACCCTCTGCAGGATAGATGGATTCTGGTATGTATCTTTATTCAGTATCTTCAGTATACCCTTTCTTCCTATTGTTCATAGGAGGTTGTATCAGCGTAGACTTCTATTGTTATTATAACATACTATGCATATCTACTGGGTATTCGCTGAGTTTATGACTCACACCGTTGCCATATGTTTTATTTCAGGTTGAGATACTTGGAGTCGCCAGAAGAGCCCAGCAGCCAGTCCCTACCCATCGCGTCGACATACTTTTGCCGTGTACTTGTAGTACACTTGTTTTATATTTCTGTTAGTGATTTGTATATGTCGTATGAGTGTCATGTGCCCTAAGGGGTTTTTGTATTGGTTGTTTCGTCGTAAGTCGGACCGGTCCGCAGTCAGGTATGATGGTACTTAGTTGTCTTGTGTTTTATATTGTGTCTATCTATATTTTGAGGCCTGAGGCCAATTAAACTGCGTGGTCGTGTTCTGTGTATGTGTAAATTGTCCGCCGGACAGGGGAGGTGCTGTCCGATTTTATATTGGATCAGCGGCTCCTGGGTCTCGGGGCGTGACATACTATCACACTTTTACATCTCCCTTTTCTTTCTACTTTATCAAAGAATACAGAACAAACCCAAAACTTATACTTGTCCCTTTTTTCCAATTGCAGGGAGGATGAATTGAAGATATTCAAAAGGATAGCTTCAATTATTCAAAAGGTTCAAGTATTCTTGTTAGGTTTTGGTATATAGTAAGCTAAATTACCATTCTCTGCTTGAAATAGAATCACAAAATTAGTTGTTACCTTTTGGTATAGAATATTTTTCAAGATATATTTATTGTTCTTGTGAGATTTCATATTGATCTATTTGAAATGAAATGGTATTGTAATTTCTGTTTTCTTAGTATAGTTGGCAACTTCTATGCTTCTCTTTGTGCAACTACTTTTGAGATTCTAACTTATTTTGTTGTGTAAATGCATCTAATATTGAGGTTGAGTAATAACACTTTTAATCATCTACTTAACTCATGGAGTTGAAGTGAAATGCATTAGTCTTCTTTCAATTTAAATTAATAAATTTTGTTATCTATCGAATTCATTATTTCCCTAGCAGATATTGAGGTTGAGTATTCTCTATTCTTTTCATTAAATTTCATATTTGTTTATTCTCTTTATTCATTGGCCTTGTTGAATAATTTGTTTCTTTGTATCTTTGTCAGAAATATTAGTCATCTATTATTTGTAAGTGGATATTGGGGTTTTGAGAAAATCAAAGCTAAGATGGAAGCCTTGAGGATGACATGAATATTGGTAGCTAGTGGAACACTATTGGTGGCTAGTGAGAATGACACGACAATGTTGAGAAGTCTTGAGACGAAGGCTAGGATCGCTTTTTTAATTTTTGTCCTATATTTTTTAGGGTCATTTGTTATATTTCTTTGATGGGTAGTGATTCATATTTTTTTGTAAAATATGTGGAGTTAATTTATAAAGATTTGGTAGCTTTGTAAAATGATTATGAGATGAATAAAAATTAGAAATCCATATAAGGATTAATTTTGGATTATATATTTTAAATAAATAGTATTGATTATTGTATAGTGTTGATAATTAATATGTGTGATATTTATTTATTTTGTTATATATGCTATTATTCACAGCGTGTAGGTGTGTGCTGCGATTGCTATTATTCACGGCGCATGGCCGCGTGCTGCGATTGCTATTATCCGCAGCGCGCGGCCGCATGCTGCGATTGTTATTATTCGCAGCAAGCGGCCATGCGCTGTCGATGTGTCATGACTTTTAACAGCTTGGAGTTGTGCAGCATACAATGCGTGCTGCGGATAAAATAATTGCGCGCTGTAGAAAGTCATATTTGTTGTAGTATACCACAAGATGCTCCCTCCATTTAATTGTTTCTGCCTTGTTAAAGAATTTTTCGGTCCATCCTGACATAAGGAAGACCCAACCTATCGATCTTGCATATGCCATATAAAATCTTATCTATGTCTTGCTTGAGTAGCACTTTCTCCCCTTGCAACTTGAAGGCTAGATTAGCCAAGTAATCTGCAGCCGCATTTGCTTCTCTGTATACATGTGAATAGGCTACTTGATATTTCATCACCAGCATTCTGATTTTGAGAACTATCTTCCTATTCTCCCAACAAACTGAAGAGGATTGAATTAACTTCAGAGCCACCAAAGAATCCGATTCAAGCCAAATCGGAAGGAAATTATTGGCTATACATAATTCCAGCCCAACTAAAATTGCATGAAGTTCAGCTTTCACATTTGAAGAGACTCCCAAAGTACCATATTTCGCCATTAAAAATTGCCCTGTGTGATCTCGAATTAAGGCCCCATATGAAGATTCACCAGGGTTCCCTCTCGAACATTCATCCGTGTTTAGTTTATAATCTCCAAATCTTGGTCGATACCAACGCACCATAGTAATAAGAATTCTGGCTCTTGTCTTGATAGACATCCCCCATGCTTTAGCAACTGAGTTGAAACCTTTCCAATGCTTACTTTTGATGGTACCCGCAACCTCCCCCAACAAGCAATATTGAATTATATTTCTTTTGATTTTTAGAGCCTCCTGCTTTGATCCTTCGTGCTTAGCCTCATTCCTAGCTAACCATATGAACCATAAAATAAGAAACGACATCACCTCTCTAATATGACCTCCTTGCAACCATTCAGACCCTATCCTCCACTCTTATAATAATGAAAATCGATTCACACAGAACCTTTTAGCAAAATAGGACCAAACTTCTTTGGCAATTGGACCTTCAAAAAACAAATTGTTCCAAGTCTCTAAGGAATTACAACATTGACATTTTGAGACTAGAGTAATACCACGATGCTGCAAAATGGTGTCAATTGGCAGTTTCTGCTTCAGAAAACGCCAAGTAAAGATAGAAATGCTTGGTCTAAGTAAACTATTCCAAATTGCAAAGTTTGTGGGATCCATTGATTGTACTTGTCGGATGTTATTCCAGGCCGATTTTAAAGAAAAGC
Organism: Boesenbergia rotunda; assembly: GCA_024364735.1. Taxonomy (NCBI): domain Eukaryota; kingdom Viridiplantae; phylum Streptophyta; class Magnoliopsida; order Zingiberales; family Zingiberaceae; genus Boesenbergia; species Boesenbergia rotunda. The sequence continues at coordinate 930,551 of JAGFNQ010001573.1, forward strand.
TACTATCTAGCGAAAGCTTCTAAATTATTTGGTCTGCTACAAACTGTTGACTAGGAATTTCAGCAACCATTGCAGCTGTGCTATTCGGAAGTAGTCTATTGATTTCATCCATTCTCCAGTGCATGCCTAAATGGTTCAATTGATCATTGACCTAAAATCCTAGTTTTGATCTCTCCTTGATGTATCTTCTCATTCCCAACCACAATGCATCCTTAGCATTGATTTATATGACATCTACACATTAAAAATTAATTTCCATGCAATATGATTCTAGTGTCATATTTCCATGCATGAAACTTACTTTTAATGTGTCAAATCCCTATGATTAAGACTCAAATTTGTCTCCAAATCCTTTGGCACATTCCACAGTCCATCTAATCTCCCTGGAAAAATCCTCCTGAGATCCATTGACCATGGACCCCATATTGACTCCTAGAGCTCCTCCTTGAGCACTTAACCTTAGCCACCTCCCTAGATGACTCATCTATAATTGCAAGACCACACCGGTGTACCTCCGGTGACTTTTGGCCTACACCTCTAACCTTCTTAACTTTGTACTCCTTGTCCTTGGTTAAATTCTTCTTCTTCCCTTTAAATGGTTTTTCCTTGTCATTTTTGGCTTTCCCCTTGCCATAATCATATGACATCCTTGCATATGACTCTTACATAGCATTTGATCTACTAGATCGGTATCCTAGACCTAATCTATCATTGTCGGGATTTTGACTACCCAACACCATGCCTAAGCCCTTAGATCCACTAATGAATCTCTCTAGGGTTTTCTCCAATTTGTCAAGCTTTGCCCTCAAAGCTTGATTTTCCCTCTCTAGATTCTTAACCCTAGATTCTTAATACTTGAGGAGATGGATGACTCTTTTTCCCCTTTCTCCTCCTCTTCGGATGTTGAGCTTCTTTTTTCATCCGATTAGTCCTTTCCCTTTTCTTGGACCATTAAGCTTATTTCTTTTGGCTCCTCTACTAATTAAGCTTGTGTACGGTTCTCATGTAGAGCAATTACATTGCTCCATAATTCATGCGCATTTTTATATTCACCTACACCACTCATAACATCATTAGGCAAAATATTAAGTAATATTGAAATTACCTTTTCGTTTGCCTTTGATTGGATTTGTTGCTCCTTGGTCCAATATCTTGGTCGGAGCTTCTTCCCGTGTTTATCTTTTGAGACTTCAAATGACTCTTCTAGCACGATCATGTAGTTCCAATCCATACCGAACCATGTCTTTGTCCACATCTTTCAATACTCGAAACTCTCGCGATCGTAGGAAGGTGGAACATTGATATCATCCCCCAATCTTTCTTCAATCGTCATTTCCTCTAGCTTTTTGCTCTCTCGACGGTTAGTCCGTAGATGAGCGACCCTTGCTCTGATACCACTTGTTGGGACCTTGTCGTTTAGCTAGAGGGGGGGGGGACTGAATAGCTACTTCCTCGATTTTCTTCCTACAAGGGTTAGCAATAGCAAGCGCAAGCGGAAATCTCAAATCTAAACTAAAACAATGCTACCACATCACCTTTACGTGGTTCGGAGATGAAACTCCTACTCCACGACAGTCCGTAATGTGGACGATCCCGATCCTTCGATGGATGACTCCCTCGGAACACCTCCGGCTAGCTCTTGTCACTCCTTGTGGGTGGAGAAATCTCGCCACAATCCTTTGACAATGTCTGAGCACTTGTAGGCTACTAACAGGCTTTGACCAAACTTGTTTCGCCAAGGAAGAACAACAAAAAACGAGTCCTCTTAAATAGTGCTCGATACTGTTCTGACCGTTACCAGTCGATTGACCCTGGGGCAGTCGACTAGTCTTCGCGAATTCAAATGTCACAACCTGACGATTCACATTCTGGTCGACACCAGTGCTCTAACTCAGTCGACTGATCAAGCATCAATCGACTGCCACCTAAGGTTTCCCTTCCCGAGTACAATTCTCTCATCACTCGAACCCTAGGATTTCCCTTCCCGGGTACAATTCTATCAACACTCGAATCCTCACGACTTAGCTGATTCTTCATCCAGCAACCTCGATTTGTTGCCTTCAAACCCTCTTCGACTTTAACTCTCGTCCCTCAGATGCACGCAAACCCTCGGTTTGTCTCCCATGTCATCCTTCACGTATGCCTCGAAGTCCGCTTCCCTCAGATCATCGTCCCTACTTTGTCCATGGTCCCTCGGATGCATACAAGCCCACGGCTTGTCTCCTCACACCATCCTTCACCGGACCTGAAGACGTCCAACTAAGTCCATGTGTATCCCGCAAACCTGCACACTCACATACATATATTAGATCAATATGAAACCCTAACTTGATCATATTGGCACACGCATCAAAACCCATGATCTACCCGATCAAACTTGGGTTGATTGCACCAACAGAGACTAGCTTTTATATGTTCGTCTAATTCTCCTAATTATATCTATGTGCTCAAACGTTTATTTGACTCAATATATTGAGAGCAATTATTTTTTAATATAAATTAGATTTTTCGAATAATCACTACTCTCAATATATATTTGTGTCAAAAAAATCAATGATCTCAATATACTAGGTCAAATTGATATTTGAGAGTATGAATATAATCAGGAAAAAATTAGATGAACACATAAAAGTTAGTTTTATGTAAATCTGAGGTTGTTTGGGCTATCAATCGATTTTGGATAAAATCGGTTGATGGACCAAACGAACTTGGATTGACATGAAACTAGCTCCTATGTGTTTGTCTAATTCTTCTGGTTATATCTATTTGTTCAAATGTTAATTTGACTCAATATATTGAGAGTAACATGAATTAGATTTTTCGAACAATCACTGCTCTTGATACTTATTTATGTTAAAAAAATCACTGCTCTCAATATATTAGATCAAATTAACGTTTGAGAGTATGAATTTAATCAAGAGAATTAGACGAACATATAGGAGCTAGTTTCATATTAATTCGAGGTCGTTTGGTCCATTAGTCGATTTTAGATAGATAAAATCGACTGATGGACCAAACGACCTCAAATTGATATGAAACTAGCTCCTATATGTTCGTCTAATTCTCTTGATTAAATCCATACTCTCAAACGTCAATTTGACCCAATATATTGAGAGCAATCATTTTTTAAACACGAATTAGATTTTCAAATAATCACGACTCTCAATATATATTTGGGTTATAAAAAAATTACCACTCTCAATATATTGGATAAAATTAACATTTGAGAGCATGGATATAATCATGACAATTAGATAAACACATAGAAACTAATTTCATATCAATTCGAGATCGTTTGATCTATCAACCGATTTTAGATTTTGGATAAAATCGGCTGATGGACCAAACAACCTCAGATTAATATGAAACTAGCACCTATGGGTTTGACTAATTCTCTTGATTATATTTATGCTCTCAAATGTTAATTTAACTTAATATATTAAGAATAATAATGTTTTGAACATGAATTAAAATTTTCAAACACATTTACGTTAAAAAAATCACTACTCTTAATATATTAAATTAAATTGATATTGATGTTTGAGAGTGTAGATATAATTAGCCGAACATACAGGTATTAATTTCATATCAATCCAAGATCATTTAATTTATTAACTAACTAATTTTATCCATAATTATTTTTTTTAAAAATCAAGCTTTAATTTATTAACTAACTAATTTTATCCATAATTATTTTTTAAAAAAAATCAAGCAGTCGACTGATAAATATAAGTAGATTGTTTTTTCTAAACGATTTAGTAAAAAGCTATATTTTCTTAACAAAGTTGCATTATTGTATTAATTTTGACTAAAATTGACACATTAATATTGGACAACCATATACGAGCAATTAATAATGAGAAGGCCGCATGTCCAAATCTAGGGTGTCAATTCGGGTGGATCGGATCAGGAAAAAAATTTTAACTCCCAACCTAAATTCGACCCGAACCCGATTTCAACCCGAAACCCCCAAACCCGAACCCGAACCCGACCCGAATTACCGGAAAAAACCGATTCAAAATGTCTTTTTTCGTTATTTTCCCTATAATTTTTCACTTTTATCTCAATACTTCATCATGATTATACTATATTGATATTAATATACATAAAAATATCTTAATTTTTTAAATAAAATTTGATTTAACCTCAAAAAATTCACAAAATATTAAATTCGAGTCAACCCAAACCCAATCCGAAATTTTTCAATCCGAAACCCCCCAACCCGAACCCGACCGAAACCCGAAAATTTTCAACCCGAACTCGATTTTTTTCGAATCGATTCGGATTGGGACGTCGGATCGTGTTGATTTTTGACACCCCTATCCAAATCCTTTCAATCGTCATTTAAAAATTATCCCGAGCTTCAATTTTAATGAATTAACGAAAATATTTTTCTTAAAAAACGATTCATAATGCTGGTTAATGGATAATAAAAATATCTGATAATAATTACAAAATAAAAAAAAATATATATATACGAGAAATTTTAATTAAATTAAAACAAATTTAACCAAATTTAAATAATTTAAACTAATATTTAGTTTTAACTATCAATAATGAATTAATTTTGTTATAAATTATAGTAACTTTAATTAAAATTGAAAAAAATAGAGGGGGCATTTTTTTTTTTGACAAAATCGAAATTCACTTTTAGTGTATATATATTTTTTAACATGATATAATATTTTACGATAATAAGTAAAAATAGAGGAGCTTTTTTGTTTTTTTCCACCTAAAAATCCATTTAAATTTGTTATGATATTTAAATATTATCAGTCTTCTAATTCATGAAAGTTGATCGAAATTGAACGGTCCGGATCTATTCATCTCTCCTATTTATCTCCCACCTCGTCTTCCCTCTTACGCTCACACTTTCCTTCTCGGCGATCTCCGATCACCTCGCCGCCGCCTCCGCCTCCGCCTCGTCTCGCCTTCCTCTACTTCTGGCGGCAACGATGTTGCTGGGGAACCGTCCGAGGCCTCCGATGCGGCGGACCACTAGCTCCACGGAGTTCTCGGCCGGCGTCCTCTTGGACGTCGAGCTCCCCCAGTTGCTGGATCCGGAAGGATCGATCGGCGGCGATGGCATTGATCCACATATGGGAGTGGCGCGGGGATCGATCGCCGGAGTCGGGATGGACTGGCGCGCGGCTAGGTTCGTGGGGTCCATGCTCTCGCCCCGCGGCGGCGTGCAGAGGAGGGAGCTGTTCGTGTCGCCTGAGACGGCGGGCTTCTTGAGGGCCTGCGGGCTATGCAACCGGCGACTAGGGCCCGGCAGGGATGCCTTCATGTACCGGTATTTGCTTACCCTCCTCCGACCTTCACACGAAAAGCCCGAACCATTTTTATCTTATTTTGCTTTACTCGAGATTTCTAGATCAAAGATAGTTTTTGAGGGCTCGCCGTCAGATCTAATTATTGTTCCACCCCCATTTCTTCTGTCTGAACTCATGATTTCACTTCTTTTATTTTCCACTCAACCATAACTTGAAATCTCCACTGAATTCTTGTGCAAAACCCTAATCTTCCATGCTGTTCCAACCAACTCTACTTCCAATGGTTTGTTAGATTTCTTTTGTTGAATCAGAACTTGTAAATTTCTGTATTTTCCAGATCTTATCAGCTTCTGTTATCAATGTTAATGATCTGGAAAACATTCTTCTGCTTCTTTTCCATCCAATGAATTTCTCATAAATCTTGATGCTGTAAGATCTATCACAGAAATATTTGCCTGGCTACTTGTTTGTGTTCTTCAAACTCACTTCTCCAATTTGTTTGCAGGGGTGAGATTGCCTTTTGCAGCCTCGAATGCCGTCAGCAGCACATCAACTTAGATGAGCAGAAAGAGAGATGCCTCTTGAACAATAGTTGAAGAGGGACTGCTTCTCGATCTGCTTTCAACCAAATGGATGTCATCAATGAATTCCACTATGTTTTTCAACTTCTCTTGGTGCCCATGAGAAAGTAATGTTATCTCCCTCAATTAGTCTTTTAGAATCTTCTGTTCCCTGTAAATTAGTTCTCTTTTTGAATGAAATGAGATGCCATCACTCATCTGTAGAGCTGTCTAAGATAAGTGATCATGATCCTTTGATTGACCTCCAAAGTAATTGAATGATGGAATGTGTTGTTGCAACTTTTTTGCATCACTCAAGAGCTACTACTTGTTTATGGATGTTTTCAGCATTCATGAGATGTGTGCTTCTCTTTTTTTCAACTCACTAATCTCCCAGTGGAGAACAAAGAATCTAATGGTGAGATCAGTGTCAGCTTGCACATCCTGGGCCCCATCTTGAAGCTTGAAACAAGGTGATAGCATTATTGAACTTTGAATGCTTAATAGTTTACACAAACAATTTCTTATGTGATCAAAATGATTCATTCTCTTTAAGGTCATGCTTGTCATGGTTATTTAGATTGATGTCCATCCTAAACATCTTTCAGGTCAGTGACAATGATCGTTGCTTCCCTTCTGGGAAGCCACTGCATTTTTCTCAATAATTGAATGAAGATTGCTTGGGCTACTTTGGGACACTTTCTTCAAACCATCCTGCAGGTGGCTTTATAGATTGAACTTTTTACAACTTAGAGGTTATTTCAACAGATAATTTTAGTATCTGAGAATACTTACTAAGTTCACTAGCTAGTTTATTATGTGCAGACTAAGTGCGTAGGTGAAGCCTATAATACAAGGTTCTAAAATTCGCTAGGCGCTAGTCGAGTGTTAAATTAGTGCCTGCCGCTTAGGCAGGGATTATGCGGCGCTAAACAGATTAATCGATATCAACATAATTAACATAATAAATCATATGTTAAACTCCAAGTTCAATAGAATAACATCAAATTTAAAATGAGTTTAAATTTCAAAATTACATAACTAATAAGATATCATAGTTATAGAACACAAATTCAAATTTAAAATAAGTTTAAACTTCAAAATTACACTAATAAAATATCATAGACACAAACTCAATAGTCAATATCATCAGACACAAACTCAACATCAAATTTATTCTACTTCTTTTCCATAATTTTCAACAACTTGATCTTCATCGGACACAAACTCAATACCATCATTGTGTTCCTCCTCTTCTTCGGATTCAAAATCATCCTTCAAGTTCTCTTACTCTAGAGCTTATTCAAGGTTGTAGATTTTCATTTGCTCCACTTGCTTTATTAGTCGTTTGTCATGTGAGCCCGTAACTTAATTTAACTTCATCATCTTTCTCACCATCCACAATCGAACCTTGTGCATTTAAAGCATCTTTTGCAAGGACATCGATATTCCTTTCTTTTTCTTTTTTATGTTTGTTCAACAATCTAACATTAGATTGGACAAATATTATATTGTTCAATTTGTTGACATCCAATCTATTTCTTTACTTTGTGTGAATCTAAAAAAAGAAAATAAATATTAAAGTTAGTAACATGAATATATACTTTACTTTAATTAAAAAATAAAGACTTAAAGTTTAAAACTTACTCCTTCAAATGTGCTCCAGTTTCTTTCACACCTAGATGCATTTGTAGCTAATGAAAATATCCTCAATGTCACTCTTAGCAAGTTAAGTGTGTGAGCACCGTATGTACACCATGCACATGGATCAAATGTATCATCATTTTTTTCATATGTTTTTGCTGTCAGTGTTTTTCCAAATAACTCATTCTTGTCTCTATATTTTGCAAATTTTTCGTTAATAATTGTATCTATCCAACTCACTGACATGTAAAATTTCTATGCATTCAAAAATCTCCATCGCAACCTCCTCAAAGAACAATAGAACTATCTTTATAGTAAAAATAGAGATTCAACAAAAAGGCAGTGGTATGTAATGATATATCAAGTTTATCCTTCATTTTTGACTCAATAATTGCTATTATAGGTTGATAATTTGATTCCACGTTGTTCAGGATCACCTTGATATCTTCTTTAGTTTGAAGAAGTTCCGCATATAGAAACCCCATCAATGACTTTCTATCTCCATCTACCAATCGAAGAACTTTAACCAAAGGAGCAAATATTTTCAAACAAAGTGTCACACCATTCCAAAAACTCATGCTCATCACAGAAAAGTAAGTCAATTTCTCTTTATTTGTCTTTGATCATTTACATGTCTCTCACATATCATTTGTAAACATAGCCCTTAAACTTATTTTTTTTTCAATCAAACTTTGCAACGTGAGAAAATTTTATGCAAACTTGGTAACTCCTGGCCAGACTATGTCTCTTTTCTTCGTGAAACTTCTCATCAATGACAGACTTATGGTGAACATAAATGAAAATAATAAAAGATTTGGATTGCTCAATAACCTTTTTATATCGTGAAAGCTTGCCAATACTTTCAAGCATAAAATTAACAGTGTGAGTTGCACATGAACTTCAAAAGATCCCGGATCACTTTGCTTTCATCAATTTAGCTGCAACTATATTGTTAGTGACATTGTCTGTTATAATCTGAACAATATTCTGAGCTCCTACTTATTCAACACATTTGTCAACATACTCAAAAATAAGTTCAGCTGTATGTGCCTCATCTGAAAACTCCTTGGACTCTAAAAATATAGTACCCTTTTGCAATTAACACACAAATTTAAGATGCTTCTTTTTTTTCTATCACTACATGCATCTGTCATGATCGAACATCCATTCTTTGCTCATTCTTTTTCATGTTTTTTCAGCAGTTGTTTTGTTCTTTTAACTTTGACTTTTAATAGTGATTTCCTTAGTTGATATTGAGTTGGAGGCTTGAATTCCGGTTCAAATTGACCCACTGCTTCCATTAATTGCTTGAAGCTATCATTATCAACGACATTGAATGAGATTTCATTTTCATAAACTCATCTCCCAATATATTGTTGAACTTATTGAGTTCTCTCTTTGAAAAGAACCTTCTTTATATTTTTTTGGTGAAACACTTTACTCCCACTTGAACTTACATTTTCTGGAACAATTACTGATGCAAATATATCTATGGGGCCAAGAGGAAGAAGTTTTTTAGATAGATATATCCCTTCAATTTCAGAACCTTCTTCTTTATCAGGAGAAATAATCACCTCTACTCTACAACTTTGTTCTTCTATTATTTTGTTCTTCTTTCTGTTCCTCTCTTCTAAAATAGTATGTTTGCACTTGTTTTTATCTTCTTGAGATGTTTTCGACAATCAGATATATTTCCCATGTGCTCCTTGATTTTATATACTCCTCCCGACATTTATTTTTTCACACAACTTACATTTAATTTTGTCGAGGTTCTTAGGATTAATCAACATTCCAAACTCTCATCCGATGTCATTCAGTTGACCTTCTTCTAAGAATCTTAGATTCAGGTTAAGTAACTGATGCTGTTGAAGATAGATTGATTGTCATTGTAATTGTAATAATATGAAAAGTGATTTAAAAACAAATTTAAAAACTTTAGAATCATTAATAAATTATAACAAATAAAAAAAATTATATAAATTAGGAAAATAAAAAAATATATAAATTAGTAAAATAAAATTATCATAATATAAATTTGATTTATATAAATTAATAAAATTAATTAGAATTTTTTAAATTTTAAATATAAATTTTTGAATAAAAATATGATTTTAAATATAAAACATTTAATAAGATTTATAATTAATTAAACTTATAAAAAAATTTATTTTGTAAATATATTTTTGATAAAAAAATTTTGAGATAATTTAATTAGGATTTGAAGTAGCCAATTTAAATTTTTTATTTATTTGAAGAAATATTTAAATTAAATAAAATAAAAATAAAAAATATAGCCCCGCGGGCACAGCATCGGGCGTTGTCGGCACTGCCGAACGTGTCGCAGGACTCGTCCGGCGACCCAGAAGCTTTGTCGAGGACTTTCGGCGGTGTCGGATGTCTCCGACGACAAGTCCGACGGTGCTGGAAACATCTTGCGACACGTCCAACGTCACCCCAAGCATCGCGGGATGTATTGCCGAAGCCATCCGACATCGCCGAAACAATCCTGCGACGCGTCTGACACCGTTGGAAGCGTCCCACGACGCTGGAAGCCACGGCAAATACACTGGAAAAATAAAAAAAACGAAACATACCTGCTGCTACATGTGATTCCGGAGGAGACAACGATGATTTCGAAGGAGGCAACGACGCTGGTCGGACGCAGATGAATCGACAAATTAGGCTTTTAAAATAAAAAAAGGAAAAAGATCCCATATTGTACGTGACGCAACATCTGTCACCGCGTCGCGGCACCTGGGTTCTTTGTGCGGCGCCTAGCGCAGCACAAACCGCCTAGGCAGCTCTTCCGCCTAGCTTGGCCGCGGAGGCCAAGCTCGGGGCAGCCGGTGGTCGTCGAGCGCGGCGCCTGGGTCCTCTGTGCGGCGCCTATCGCCGCACAAACCGCCTAGGCAGCTCTCCCGCCTAGATTGGCCACGGAGGCCAAGCTCGGGACAGTCGGTGGCCGTCGAGCGCCTAGGCAGTCGCCTAGGGCGAGTTTTAGATCACTACTATAATGTGATACCGAGTGTAAAGGTCATGCTTCAAAGGTTTGAGATCATATATATAATTTTGTCCCCACAGAATAGCCGAATAGGTACTCGAAAGGCAGAGTTACTTCAAGGGTTTGAGATTATATTACTGAGTGAACTACTCAACTCAGTGTGCCTAAGCTTATCTGAGGAAATTCTCTTTCCTAAGAATTTATCCAAACCGCAGAAAAAAGAAGCATCTTTTCTTCTCAGTGAATGTCTCCAAGTGATCTCTTAACTCTCTTGAGGTAAAATCATTGTTTGTAGTTCTGTTAATGTTAATTTGCTTGCTTATGAGCTACATGTTAACCTCCATGCTTATTGTAATCTGAACACATTTCAAACATATTCAAAGATTTAGTGCCCAATGCTTGTCATTTCCACAGGAACAACTCAAATTTCGATTGAAAATTAAGCCATGTCGATATCGAATGACCTTGATCTACCAAACATCATCAACAGTTGTACATTTGGTCCACAAGGATTGCTGACCAAACTCCATGAACAAACACACTGGCATTGGCAAACTCAATCAATTACATCTAGTGTACAAAAAATAACTAAAAATTATATATATAAACTCTAGTTAAATTTTTATAGAAATAACTAAAATAAATACTAATACAGACTTTAAACAACTTATTCTCACACTAATTTTGATATGGTCAAGTGCACTAATATCTTCTAGGTTAATTTTGGTACAACATTGCTACAAATTATTAGATATTGGATAAAAAATATTATCAATTTTATATTTTTCACAACTTATTCTCATGCTCCAAAGAATGGAGGATCATCTAAGCTAACCTTGATATAAATTAATATAAAATATTATCTAAATATTGTTTGGGGAAATGTCTTGTTTTCTATTTCCATAGTATTCTGTATTCATTCCAATGAGGGTTCATGCAAAGTGCTCCATCACTTTTTCTAAACTGGTAACTCATTAGCTGAATAACTAGTCTTAACTACAACATAAGTCGATCATTTGAAACAGAACCAATAAGATTAGACACCTTACGGCCATAGTGTTATAGCTGATAGTGAAGAATTCAACCTCTCCTGGCAAGTTTTGCTAGTTAGTGTTGGATTGTGGACTTGTAATATTAATAGATGATTTACAATTAAACCTGAAGCTAAGGAATCGATCATCACATCTCTCGTCTAGGCACACTTGTATACTTCTTTATCATTCTAAATATGAAACACAAATACTTGGAAAAGCAGCCACAGTTATCAATCCCTTATAAGTTAAGTGAATATAGAATTACCTCATGCACACATCTTCGACAGGGAATTGGATTCAATCAGCGTCTACTGCAGTGAAATCGGGCTCGGGTGGTTTTTGCAACCTCACCAATCCAAGGGCCCTCCTATTCCGGAGACGATGAACACCTCGCATTGCGTTGGCAGCGAATCTCGATGCGTAGATGGCCGCACCAAGGCTTGTGGTGCCTTTCGCCAAGTTATTTCTCCGTCTTTCTTCTTCTTCCTTCTGCAGAAGCTCGGCCATCTTCCGCTTGACATGGCGTCTCCACGCGGCTTGGATGAAGCAAGCTGCCCACATCCTCCATTGCTGCGAGTAGAATCGAAATGTATGCTGGACTTGCCGGCTGTGGAGACGTCTGAACTGGCTCGCCACAAACTTGAGTTCGTCAGCATTCAGTGCAAATGTTTCAACTTCATTCAATGCTTTCACGGTCCTCGTGGAAGTTGGTAGGTTTCCACCAGACTTGGGATCTAATGCCCAGGTCAAGAGCTCCTCGCCACAGAAATCACGCTCTTGAAGAAGAGTTCGGTTGAAGAACCCGCTTCTTCCTCCATCAGTAGTTATGCTCTCCAAGCTCCCACGAATGATGAAGAGCATTTCGTCAACGGGATCCCCCTCTCTCAGAATATATGTGTTCTCTGTGTACAGACTAGGTTTGAGTCCTTCACAAATTGCATCTAGCAAACGCTCGTCCAACTTCTCAAATAGAGGAACCTGCACAAAAGGCGAGCCAGATATAGATGTTGATTATCTGATGGCAAGCAAGTAATGATGAACAGACAGAGAAACCTACCCTCCTAACCAAGGCTAAACAAAGATGACGCTTGATATCCCGCCGAAGATCCTTGGGAAGGCTCTGAACCAAACCTTCTTCATCCACACCTCTCGTCTCCAACCACTTGTACTGATCATATCGACGGACACGCTGTCTGAGGTCTGGTGGTAGCATACGGTGATGCATCCACTGTTCTGAGTCGCGCCTCTTAACTCGCATCTCTTCGAGCCGTATTGTCATTGATTGAAGATATGTCTGGAAGAGTAATAACAGTATTCGATATGTCAATCCCACTGTATGACAATATCCTTGTACAGAGCTCATGGTAGTGAATTACGATGACAAACAAAAGACATGGAAAATCGAGGCCACTGGCTGTACCTGCATGTTACCGATAAGGAGGGCAAACAATACAAGTCCAAGAACAGCGATGATGATTGAGAAGATCACCTCCCCGAGATAAGTGCTCGTTTGCAGCCCTTGGCCAAGGGTACTGTTCCACATTATTTGAAAAAAACATTAGTCAATGCAACAGCTTTCCGGGTAAGTTACGTTACAGATGCCAAGTCCTTAATATCTTTCTTTTTTCTCCACACTGCCATAACTTAAAACCTTCCCATATAAAAAATGACCTACCTCTTGAATTGATCTCACATTGGAGATTGCAGATCATTCAACTGAAG
>JAGFNQ010001573.1:944759-983985 GCA_024364735.1 Boesenbergia rotunda
TCAGGATGATTTTTTCATGTATGCGTGGGTAATTATGCTACTAGGAACATGATGTGAGTATTTAATCATTACCAACACCACTTGTTTGTTACTCAATTGTAATAAATTTAATGGAAGGATTCACAGGAACCAATTTGAAAGTTAGTGACCCAGTGGAAAAAAGATGAACCATCTGAAACTGGTTGATAGTCAACAACAATTGATTTAACTAAATGCAATTAGAAATCGCAAGATCGACCACCCATATAAAAAAAAACAGATTGAGAGCATCTAGCGAGATCTCAACCTAATACCATAAACTCATTTATTAATTTGTTTCATATGAATAATTGATTAATAATGGACCCACCAATGAAACTTGCAAAATCCATCGGGTTAAGCATGCAAAATCATTGAATAGGGGAAAAGTTTTATTATGGTATATAAGTTTCTTTGGGTACCATTGTAGGTATGAGGTCTTAGTTAATCTACAAAAAATCAAATATGTAAAAGATGTAAATCAAGTGGGAAAACCATAGCTGGTAACTACTTACATGGCAAGCCAGCATGAACCACAATAAATAATATGCAGCACCAGCCCAAGCAGTTTCAGCAAAGACACCAGCAGTCCTTTTCAATTCTGATGTTAAAGGAATAATGCGGGATAATCTAGGGATATACTGAAGCAGAACAATAACAAACAATGCATTTTTTGTAGCCAGTACATCTGAACCTTTATTTGTATGAAGAAACCTCCAAACTACAATCTGCATTTATTTGTAGAGGGTTCAGACGAAGTTAAAGTTATAAATACCTCAGACTGACAGTATAAAAATAAGAGAAGCCAAGAAAGCCATCAGATACACAATTACCATGCATGTAAATATTATGGTACTACCAGCCTAGAGGAGTTGCACTGCAAGTCAAGCCTTGTGTCAATGTTTTGAATGGGACGTGTTCATTTATTATGGTTATACAGGATCAAATATACAAGCAAGAACAAGCAATATCCATGATTACTAGCTTGCTGACAAGAGAGTTGTATTCTTCCTATTAGAGCATAATTTTATTCTCCACCTTTTCCATCAAGGTTTGAAACTGGCATTAGCAATGTTAGATAGAACACTTTCACCTCAATCTTAAGTTGCCCGCACTATTAGAGATCTTCTATACAGCGCATCTAGATTTCTAATCCCAACATAAAAAAAGAAAAAGAAAAAGAAATGTATTTAGCTCACAGGCTTTCACAAAACAGTAGTGCATCTGCTCTCATTCAAACAAACAGATATCAAATCACCTCTTGGGTACCGTCGAACCAATAACATTGAATTATGTTACGGATTCACTTGATTCTACATGCTTTATAACTCCATATTTTCTGATCTAACCAACAATTGGCTTACTATGTAGCCAAGACCAAATAGCTGCAACTCATGTTATAGGCAAATGTGAAAAATGATAATTCGATTAATATGAACACAAGAAATTTGGCTAACAGAAAGTAGCAGAGAGAAAATAATAGTCCAAAAAAATCTTGTATTGGCATGTTCTCTTGAGTAATTGTCAAAATCAAGAAACCTTAAGTGTCACTCTGAAGAGACATGATTGAGTGTGAGTTACCATACAACACATCTCGTCAATTTAACACACAAAAAAAATAAAAAATCAATTTAGGATAATATTTTTCCCATAGTAAATGTGAAGAAATTTGATTTGGGTCATACCAAATACCCAGATGACTACATAATAGTTCAACTCACCTGTGGGAGTGGTAGGACAGACAGGAAGTCAATAATGAAGTTGCTTCTCAAGTAATGTTTTGCTATCTTTGCTGGATCAATTACAAGTTCACCTCTGCCAAAAACTCGGGTTGATGGGGCAATGTAACCAGTTCGAAATTGAAGAGCCATACGAATAAGATAGAAACAATCAATGATCGTCCGCAGGGTAGTAGATGCAACAGCTAACTTCCGATCTATTCCTAGGCAAGTCGAATGTTGATCTTGTATAGGAAGATAATAAAACAAAGGATCCACTGCTACTGCAAGAATACATGACACAACAAAAAGCCTATTCATTATGATCAGGAATTTATCTTGAGGATCAAACATCTTCTTCTCGGAAACCTTGAGGTCTTCAGGAAAAACTTCCCTAGAAGCACCAAATCTAAGCGACCTGCCAAGAAACTTTAGCCCCTCAGATCCCTTTCTCACTCCTCCCCTTATGAATTTGAATGAGGTGCGTGATTCTTGACCAAATCCCTCAACATTGAATGTGCCTCTATTCCTCCTATCCGTGTCCGAGGAAAATGACAATGCAGGACTTGACTCTTCAAGCCTAGGAATCAAAACAAACATTTAATGTAGTTCACACAGATAAAGAAAGTAAATTCGTCTTCTTCTTCAACAATTCATGTTATGCTTTCAGCTATTCAGAAAAACTTTAGTTCCACTATTGCAGATCATGAGTTACCATATCTTCCACATAATCAACTTCCGAAGTACAAGAATAATGGAATTTGGACCACCTTTGGAGGAGTTCAAGATTCACAAATATGATTCAGTTTCCTCTTCTAATTTCATAAGAAAGCTGAGGTGTTATGGAAAGTTCACTGTCAAACTTTTCCAAGTAAATCATGTCAAAATTTTAAAATCTTAATTCTTAAAATCTTAACTGCATATAGTGAAGATGAACAGTGATTTCATTCAAGGTTTGAGGATAATCCTCTGTTAAGAATACAAAAAACATAGATTGAGGTATTGAATTTTTCCAAGATATTATAGGGCAGTTCTAAAAGGAAGGAAGTCAGGAAAAGGCCTAGGCAGGTGCCATTAAAATATTATTAAAACAATACGACTATATCAGTTAATGGGAGGTGGTTGGGCAAGGGCCTAGGAAGTTTCCATTATAATATTAATTAAAAAATAAGACTACATCAAACGCAAGATAAGTTTCAATTA
This sequence comes from Boesenbergia rotunda, assembly GCA_024364735.1. NCBI lineage: Eukaryota > Viridiplantae > Streptophyta > Magnoliopsida > Zingiberales > Zingiberaceae > Boesenbergia > Boesenbergia rotunda. The sequence continues at coordinate 947,699 of JAGFNQ010001573.1, forward strand.
AAGAAAGCGATAGATAGTCACGATATAACAAGCATAACAAGATAGTCTACCTATCATATAGAATCCATCCACTAATATCATATATTCTATTGGACTACGAGTAACTAATTTTGATGATTGTTTCCTATAGTTGGCATATAGCATAAGGCATATAGAGCGTAAAGTACAAGAATATTTACAATACATTGGTTAAAAATTTTCATGAGCATCTCAATCTGAAAGAATACCACAAAAGGATAACTAGGTTATAGTGAACGTCTTGAAAATTTCATAAAATGCAATAACAATGCATTGGAAAGGTGAAAGGAGTAGCGATAGCATAATGACAAGAATAAACTAGGCCACGATGAAATAAGAGAGAAGAAGAACAATGAAAATGCAATGAAAGACAAAGGGAAACAAGGAAACACGCCTAGTTTCCTAAGTGTAGTAATGGCAGATCAGTAGACTGCAGAGAACGCAGGAGAAGGCCTAAGGGTGTTCAGGTGGAGGTTGATAGAAATTAGGGTCATCTTTAGTAAGTGAATAACAATGACGGCTTTATCCCAAAACCCATTTTTCCCACTGAACCACCTGAAACACGTGGATCACCTGTGTTGTCACATAAATGGCCTGGTTAATGTGGAGTGCCTTCCACCTAAGCGAAGTGGAGGTTGGTCTAAATAGCCTAGGTGGCAGCTTTTTGAAACCTGGACCTTTTCCCAATAGTTTTAGCTTTTGAGTTGGTTTCATATTCAAGTTCTGCTAATGCACTACTTCAAATAACAATGCCAATTAAGTCAATGGAGATGTTAACTTTGGGGCCATCCAATTCAACCAATTTTCCAAAATGTGTGGGTCAATCTATAGATTTTTCAAGTTCCTGATAGCTTAAGCATGTGAAGTGGTCAATCAATCAAAATTAACATGTGTCGATCTCTGATTGTATATGCATGTGTATGTGGGCACATGAAATAGTATAAAGCTGCACGTATACACGGAAGATCTCATAGAGTGATATTAAAAACTGATAAATATATTTACAAATGTTAAAGAACTTGATGTAAAAATGGAAAATTGTACACACATATCGAGAGCGAATGACATGAACAGTTTGATTTGGCATGCTTGGTAAGAAATAGGCAAACCTCACAAACTTTTCTCTTTGACCGTCCATATATTGAGCTTTATGTCCACAGTCAAACATATTTGAAACACAGACTAATAAATAATATATATGATCTACCCTCCACAGAAATAATCCAGGAACCAGCTGAACACTATCAGAGAAACATAGCTCCTACAAAGACCAGCAATTACAATTGTCAACAGTAAGTGCATTTCACAAAGCAGCTACAAAATTCATGAATTTCTAAATATTTCAGATGCAGTTGCAATTACACACAGAGCTAGCCTCATGGCTAATGTAATTCAGTCAGAATGTAGGTTAAAGATAAATTCTCGAACATAAAGGTGAAAACTTATGAAAAAAATCAGAACATAGCACAAAACACCAGTGTATATTGAGCACAAATAATTCAACAGTTTATACAATAACACCTCGGGAGGAAGAAACTTAAGTTTATACAGGAATAATTTTTTGTGAACTACAAAATTTACTAAATTTTTTTTTTTCAACTGAAGTTCAACTTAAAAATCATGTTCATCAAGTAAACTTAAGATTACAATCTAACGTCTATAATTTTGAACCTAAGTTTCATGATGCCAAATATTAATTTTAAATCGACCACTGCACGCCGAAGTTGAAGTTTTTTTCAAGCTCAGATATGAACATATCCCTCATATTAGATCTAAATCCCATGGCAAGATATGAAACTAACCTAGCGAAAGTCTTGTCAAGAAAGATGTTTATTTAAGTCGTAAACCAACCAGCATAACAAAACAAAAAGGTAAAATCAAAGGCATAGATAAAACAAACTAACTTGAAAGGACAAGACAAAGTCCCGATCCAAAATCTAACCCTAAGTTGAAGGATCGACACCAGCATCTGATAGCAAAAAAAAAAAAACATAATAAGGCCCTGATCGACATAGGAGGCTTACCTCGACCGGATTGACAAGCAAGGTAATTGTTGATCCTCATGAGAGATGAAAGTCGTCGCAGGCTCCTCCGGCGATGAGTGATTGGGAACAACCGCGAACAGAAACGGAGAAAGCGAAGACGGCGACGGGAAAGCAGTAGGAAGACTACCAGATATTTATTTCCTACGCGAACCGGATCGGTCAACTCATAACAATTGGAAACTGAACCAAACCGGTTGATGAAACACGACTTACGTTAAAACTTATAACGACGGCATCGATGCTATCTGACCACCATTTGTTTATCGTGACTCAAGTCGTCCCTTAATTGGCTTTTCTAGAGATAGTTTCAATACCTAAGAAATCATAACCCAAAGCGCACCCATCCTGTAATTGCTCTACCGTCGGCCCCACATGTCTCGAAGAATCACAAGAAGAGTAACAATGAAGTTGGTCCTAAACCCGGTCTGGTTCGGACTGACGTGAGGATTGGGCCGCACTACCATCGTTAACTGAATAGACATTTATAGCCCGGTTATAAAGCAGAAATGGGGGGTAGAATTGGCAAGCAGTGAAGGTTCCAGGAAAGCTCCAGATAAATAGACAGCCTCCAATGTCCCCGTGAAGAAATATCACTAGTTGTTAGTGCAAGTAAATAATACGAAGAAATTTTTTTTTCATATAGGAAAAAAAAAATGAGTACTTTTGGAACCGTCTATTATGAGTACTTTTGAATTTATCCTAACGATCAATAAAAAATTTTTATAAGGTTTAATCAGTTATTCGAGATTAAAAAAATCTCGTTATTCATTTTTAAGTAAACAATACGAAGGGCTAAATAAAAAAAATAACTCAAGGAGGATTTTCCGTTACATTGTACAACGAGGCCCAGGTTATCTTAATGGCGGCCCATTTGAAGCCTTATCCAAATGAGTCTCACGTCTCCTTCTCTCGCTCACTCAAAGACTTATGGAGTCGAATCGGTCTCAAGGTCACTCAAAGAATCGGTCTCAAGGTCACTCAAAGAGTTAGGTATTATTTTTTTTTTAAAAAAAAATCCTTGAGTCAGACTCACTTCCATCAAATAAGTCAAGCTAAATGAGGCCATACATAACATAAAAATTACACTTGAAAAGAATGGACAATTAGCTAGAGCAGCAGGTGCTGTAGCGAAACTGATAACAAAAGAAGGTAAATCGATCACATTAAAATTACCATCTGGGGAGGTCCGTTTGATATCCAAAAACTACTTAGCAACAGTCAGATAAGTGGGTAATGTTGGGGTGAGCCAAAAAAGTTTGGGTAGAGCCGGATTGATATTGAAGTTTATTTAATAAGATAATAAAGCCGAGTCTAAAATAAATTAAATTATTAGAATAATTGGTCAAGTTTAACTTAGATTTTTTTTATTAGTTTGAATTTCAATTGAACTTATTTATTAAAATATTATCAAGTTCTCAATTTAAATTTATTTGTAAATTTTAAAATTTAAATTTGTTTGAATAGTTATTGAGATGGATAATATAAATTTATTTATTCATTTTAAAATTTTTTATTTATTCGATTAATAAGAATTTTATTAATAAATATATTTTACGTTCATTATTTATAATTATTATTCATAAATATTAATTAAGTGAACATATATATTTAAACTGATTTATTTAATTAAATGAGTTTTTTAAACTTATCTATTTAATTTAATATTAGATATATTAAATGAAGATAAATAAATTTTTATTAAGTCAAACATCACATTTATTTACCAACATCCGCTACATTTCCAATTCAATCCCTCACTCAAATAGGTACTCAATTTTAACCGTTGGATCGTCATCGGTCTCGCATCCTGGCCGTCCAAATGAGTCGCCACGTGTTCTTCTCTCGCTCACTCAAAGACTTCGTCAGACTCACTTCCGTCACTCATTCTCCAGTTGATAGGTCACAAAACATTACCGTTGGATCGTCATCCATCTCTCATCCTGGCCGTCCAACGCCGAATAACTATTATCTCTCCTTGTCTCTTCGTTCTCGTTTCGCCGAAAAAATGGCCGCCCTCCGCTCCTCTCCCCTCGCCCTCCGCCCCTCCGCCGCCCCGTCTTCCTCCTCTGTCCCTGTTTTCTGCTTCCTACGCCGATTTCCCTCTACCGCTCCCCGACGCCTTAGGATCGTCTTGCCTTCCCGCCGCCGCCACGGCGGCGGCGCCCTCGGTGCCGTGATGGCGGACTCCGCCGCTTCGAGCTACGCGAACGCTCTCGCCGAAGCCGCAAAGTCTAACGGATCCCTCGAGCAGACGGCCGCCGACATCGAGAAGGTGGAAAACGCGTTCGCCGACCCGGCCGTCCAATCCTTCTTCTCCAACCCTACCATCTCGGCGGAGCGGAAAGCCGAGGTGGTGAAGGATATCGCTTCCTCCCTCAACCTCCTCCCCTACACCGCCAACTTCCTCAACATCCTCGTCGACATGCGGCGGATCGACATCCTCAGCGAGATCGTCAAGGAGTTCGAGCTGCAATACAACAAGATCACCAACACGGAGGTCGCCGTCGTGACTTCGGTGGTGACCTTGGAGCCCCAGGACCTCACCCAGATCGCGAAGGTGGTGCAGCGGCTCACCGACGCCAACAACGTGCGGATCAAGACGGCGCTCGATCCTTCCCTCATCGCCGGATTCACGATTCGGTTCGGCGCAACCGGGTCCAAGTTCATCGACATGAGCGTCAAGAGGCAGCTCGATGAGATCGCTACGACGCTTGATTTCTCCTCCGTTACCTTCTAATTGGCAGCTAACAATCCTCCTCTTCCTGCTTCTTCTGTTCCTTGGGCGCCGAGTTTTCGTTGAATCTTTGTCGAAGATTGCCTTTCTGAATTCCTCATCAAGTGAGTCTGCTCCTTTTGCATTCATCTTCCCCATTTCCACTTCTCAAATGTGTTATACATATTGTGTAGGTAACATATATGATATGAATGTTCACAATGCTTCTCTCCATCTGTCTCTGATTGATCGAAACATCCGGTTCGATGTTATCTAATTCGATTAATTTTTTTTATTGATTGAAGCATACTTCTGCAATACTAAAAAGGGCAAAAGAAAGCTTCAAATCCGTGCGGGCCCTTAATGTCCCACATTATGGATAAATTCGAGCGTCAAGTGATCTCTTGAAAGTTATCAGGATAAAGCTAATAGTTATTATAAATAATGGCTACAGGCTCAAATAACTTACTCCTATGCAGCATACGGCCAGCGATAAGATCAGATTTCGATCGAATTTCAAATTAGATGACTATCTTGAATATTGACTTCTGAGTGTGTTATGTTTCGATAAACTCAAAGTCAAACATTGTGTTGCTCCCTTGAGAACTAATGCACACGGGAAATTAAAACTTTATAAGGTACAAAAGATGGCTTCACGTAACATTATATGTAATAAACTAAGACGGTAATTACTTGGACAACCAGTAAATCAACATGAGAAATGTACAAACTGACGCGACGAGGGAGAGGATTATGGTGTCCAATGATTTTTTCCTTTTAATTGACGAAAGAATATGATTTACCTGCAGACAAACTTGTAGAATAAGTTTCATCATGTGATAAAATTTTTTGGTAGAAATGCTGATAAGGCACTTAATAATGAAAAAAAAAACTTAAAATTTTGAGTCCAATGGTATTTGCTCTTTATTTATTGTCAACATATATTTTTTACGTTTTCAATAAGCAAAATTCAAGGGAAAAAAAGGGAGAATTGTGCAGAAATCATGTGCATTGATCAACATACCGTAGGAAGTCTGCTGCTGACATTACTGATCTTGGTGGTGATGCCACCAAACGTGGAACGCTGAAGAGACAGGGTTCCCAGAGTGGCTTGTGCTTGAGAAATTACATTGTCCATCTGTAGGAAAGAACTAGAATTAAGGATTGTTTTCCATGTTATCATCCTTAAACAATCATTAGCATTCGATAAAACTGAAGTAGAAGGAAGTATTTTGATCCTCACAACTATTGGTTCTCGCAGATTTTTTTTTTAAATTTCGCCCTCAACCAACTATTATCCCTTCTTTTATGCACATGTACAGAAGAGAGAGAGAGAGTAGTGAGAGTTATCGCACCTGCCTTGAACTTCTACCTATAGCTGCTTGTTCTTTAAGTAGAGCATGTTGCTCAGTATAGGTGCCATCTTCCATGTCTGCCTTTGCTCTATCGAAGTCTCTAAAGTCTAGAAGAAGTGAAGAACGCTCTTGTTTTGCTCTGCGGCTAGACTGAAGCCTGTAGAACTCCTGAAAGAGTCCAGATCAAATATCAGATTGATTTTTTTAAGTTTTTGTGTACCAAGATGATATTTGATAAAACCTTCACCAAACATCAAAAGATGTTAGCAGAATCAAGTACCTGAGTGAGATCTCGTAGAATTTCTTTATGCCGTGTCAGTGTGTGAGAAATAATCTGTGAGCCTCCAGGAGATACCCAGGTTTGCATCTGCAAATTGACTTGTTGGAGTTGCTTTAGTGAAAGTTCAATTCCAGATTCGAGATCTGACTCTGAACCATTGGATTTTAACGAAACGAGTCTACGATATGAAGTCATCTGCTCATCCAACTGAGCCTCAAGCTTCCTTGCCTAGCAATAAGGAGAAGGAAACATATTTATCAAATGAGAAAATTGCTTTAACAGTGGTGGAACACAAGGCTGACTAAAAAATAACCAGAAAACTGATATCATGTTGGCAAGGAAGCCACAGATTGACATTAGTTCACAAGCTCTCCTCGATTGGTGATAGCTTGAAGCTACAGATTGAGGTACATTCGATATCATGGAACATGGAACAAACTGCATTCAACCAGTAGAGTATAGCAAGAAAAAATGAAATTTTTTACCACTATTGAATTAGGTTCATTTTTAATGGGGAAGACAGAATTAGGATCTTAAATTCTCGTATGGACATCCTAAACTCCCTGTGTTATAAAAGGAGGGATTTACATTTCATACCTAATAAACCGTTGTAATGAGATGCATGTTTGATGATGACATAATACTAATTTTCTCCGTTCAGTCTTTAATTTCTTCTAGTTTTTTATGCATTCTACTTCAACAATTTACAACGGGCTGTGTTTATAACAACTCGCTATAGCGAGATCTCACTCCTAACGAATTGGTATATGAATGGAATAACGGTCCCAACATGTATACTTACAGGTGCACTTAAAGAAAATTGAGAAGTCATTCCTTTAGCATTTCAGTAAATGAAGAACAATATGAACAATCCTAGAAACCATCTTGTAACTATGCATATCCTTTAACTGCCAAAATTAAGGGATATTTCTTTCCAACAAACAATAATTCTTTGAAGAACTTGTATGAAATTTGACAGTGGCTTGGCAACAACTTTAATTTTCATAGCTAGACATATCATTGCATAAAGCTCAATGGTGCATAAGATCGATTTAGCTGATTCCAAATAGTTGGAACAAATACAATTTGATGCTCAGAATGATGATGGTATAGCTTACACTCCAACAGTAATCAAAATGTTAATGCAAGCAATGTTGTATTAAGCTCTTCCAAAATGTCCTATAAAGAAGTAGCATCTTGAAGTTTGAATAACAAGAAAAATGGAACTCATTGCAACAACCAAGTGAAATAATTTCTAGTTCATATAAGTGGATTACATGGAATAAGGGGCAAATCAGAATTATAAAGAAAGTACAGTATGGGCTATATTTTACTTCCTAATGCTCTCCCTCAAACTATGCATCAAACCTTCTCATATTATAATCGCAATCCGTATTTTTCTGATATATCAACTTTTGGCTGTCCTTGAGTTATATAAGTGGATTATATAGAGTAAATGTGGAAAATATAGTATGGATAATAAGGCAGGAAATTATGGTGAAACACCATAGTTTCCTCAAATTGATGATTGCATGACAAGTAGTTTGGACTACCAAATGATGCAACACCATAGCTTCTGAGATAGTAGGAAGGTGTTCAATCCATGCCTCTCACATAGATTCCATAAAGTTGTTTAATATTTTTTACATCAATGTTTGATGGAATGCTTTCCCTCAAAGATCAGATCTCTATTTTCAGGCTTGTAAATCGTATCTACATGCATTAGCAAGAGCAGTGAAGATAATTAGGCTTGGTAGGGGGGCATTGAGATAACACTAATTTTAACATAATGCAGGAAGAAGAATGAGATGATTAAATGTCCAAGTGATTGAGAGAGGGAGTGATGTAAGGGTGGTGTGTTCATTTGGATCCACAAATCAGTTGTGTTTTGATGCACAATATTTTCCAGGTTCTTAACTAGCATATTGAACATTCATAACTATGTATAGAAAGGAAATTGAAATTAAAAACGATGGTTAAGAAGCCTTTCGGTCAGCCTTAACATCCAACTGTGATGTTTCATCAGTTCAAGACGAGTTGTTTGATCCTTTTTTAGCATTCCTGGCAGAATAAGTTACATGATTGCCCAGAATTTCAATTCAACATGCATGTTAAACAGAGTAGCAATCGAAATATGGATCAAGTAAAATACTAATTAAGAAAAACAGCTTGATAAATTCGCAGTATTGTGGACATTATTTCAGGTCGGATTTGAGTCAATGTACTTCTTCGATGATCTTGCAAGACGGTTACTGAGAATCTAAGATCTACAAAACATATCGTGAATCTGGAGAAACGAACAGATCTGAGGAACTAGGGCTCCTTGGTTTCTGATTAAATCAAAGAAAAAGACACCTACACCTCCTTCGCCGACAGCACAATTCAGAAGAGGAAGCCGAATCGATCAAAAGTCAAGTTATAAGAACAATGAAACCTTCAAATCATAGAGAGGATAGAAAGCTCCGTGCGAAATCAACAGAAGCGGAAGATTTCAGTATAAATCCGGGCAAAGTTAGGGCACCTGTTTCCGAAGGGTGTCCCACGAGGACGCCTCCATGACCGACCTCCGAAGATCGAGCGTGAATCCAGAGAGACGTCGCTACGCGATTTCCCAGACGAGCGCTATGATTTGAAGCACGCTCACAGTTGAAATCGATGGCCGAACCGATCGAAGTCGACTCCTCCAGTACCAATTCCCCTCTCTCACGGTTTATCTCGAATAAACCGGGTTTATAGATTCAAAAGCCGATGCATGTCGGGAAAGAGATTAAAAATAAACCGCGTTTAGCCGACCGGTCTAAGAGCCAATCACTTCCTCTACAAAGAAGTCGCGGTGCTTCTTCGTTCCCAATTCAGTGGCGTCCTCATCGATCCGAGCCGGCTACCGGCCGCCGTGGATGTTCTCCGACCTCCGGATACGCCTTCCTTCCTAATAGTCGACTCGGCTCCGCCGCCGCCGCCGACAGCATGCTGGCACCTTTTCCGCCGCCTCCTACGGCCATCCATCCTCTCCATCGGCGGCGGCGATAGCACCACCGAGCCCTCCCGCCACGCCGCCTCCATCCAGTCCACCATCGCGGTGTCTCACAGCACCCCTCCTACACGGCGATGGCGGCGGATCTCGGCCGGCCGGCCGATCGCGCCTCCATCCCGCGAGCGTATCCGCATAACCTTTTTATGCGGTCAGTAAGTTTTATTTTAAATTCCATTTTCCAAAATTAATATCATGCCCTTCCGACTCGGTTCAATCTCGTCCGCTCATCACCGACTGCACCCCGCGTCGGCAAAATCTGACGGTCAATTCGGCGCTTTGACCGATCACATCGCATCGCTGACCGAACCTCGCCCTTTTAAATTGATCTCCCAGCTCACTGCACCACGTAGCAAACCCTCATTGGCTTTTCTATCGTCAATCATTTCCATATCAACAGATCTCAGATCCAGATAAGAAGCAGCAGAAAAGAAGAAAAGAAGACGAGGAGAAGAAGAAGACGAAGAAGAAGAGTACCACGATCGAGTAAGTAATCATGGGGTTGTGCATTCGAATCCTCGAGATCTTGTGCGCTATCATTCTTCCTCCTCTGGGCGTCTTCTTCCGCTATGGCTGTTGCAAAGTAAGTCGCCTCGCTTAAACTCTCTCGCAAGTTTTTCGTTTCTTGTTCGACTAACTGATCGATTGATCGATCGATCGATTGTAGATGGAGTTTTGGCTGTGTGTGGTGTTGACGATACTGGGCTACATCCCTGGAATCATCTATGCTGTCTATGTGATCGTTACTAACCCTGAGGGCCATCATCACCACCACGACAACGACGAATATCGCCCGGTGTAGGGGATCGATCTTCGATCGATGTGTTGGCGTTGACAATAAAGAGCTTCAGATCTCTCGTGTAATTTGTGGAAGTGGTTTGTGTGTTGATGGTTTGAGTGTGGAATTTGGAAATTTCAAGCGTTTTCCTGCAATTTTTACTCTACTGAATTGTGAGGAGGCAAAGGAAATGATTTTAGGAAGAATGATTTATAATTTTATTACTAAATCCTAATATAAACTTAATAAATATTTAAGATTTGACCCGCGTGATGTGACAATTGATCATGACTAAAAGAGTAAAGTTAGATTTGACTAACGAGTTAAATTGGGAAACAAATTGAAAGGCATCCTTAATTATCAAAATGATGCAAAAATATCTTTATTAATTAAAAATAATTTATTTTAATATGTTATAATTGGAATAGAGATAATTTAAATGAAAAATATTATAAAGTTTTAACGATAAATTGGTCTTAAATCCTTAATGGTAAATTAAACTTTACATTCAGTCTACATGTGAGATTTTTTTTACATTCACTCCCTGATGGATTGAGTATAAAAGAGTGAAAATTGAGTATACATAAGTGAAAAGTGAGTATAAAAGAGTAAAACTTGAGTATAAACGAGTGAAAATTGAGTACACATAAGTGAAAAGTGAGTATAAAAGAGTAAAATTTGAGTATAAACGAGTGAAAATTGAGTACACAGGTTATTGATATGGTGGATGTAATTTTACATACTCAATTTTCTAATTTTTATATTTAATTTTTTTAAAATAATATTTACTAAACTGTCTTATCAATTTTATCGGGGATTGCATGTAAAAAAAAATTTATGTGGGGATTACATATAAAATTAATTTTGTATATAGAGAATTTATGAAAATTTAAAATAATTCTGAAATTTAAATTAATTTTCTTTCCTTAAGTTGATCCAATTTCTATCCTCGTCTTTTCTTTGCTTTGACGGAACCCTCCTGCCCGTACAGCTGTTAGCTAGTCGTCTGTGTCAGCCGGACAGGATCCAGAAATAGACTCCGGCGAACCAGAATGCGGCGCGTGTAGTTCTGGAAGTTACGTTGCACAATGGCATTTTCTTAATTTTGGTGATCGAGGAGGGCATTCTCAGAGCGGGGGATCTCTCCTCCTCTTTGGGTTAATAGAAGGCACGGCCTTCGACTCCAGGGATTGGCTTCGTTACTATTCGAGACAAGCGTCGCCGCCGGAGATGTCACCGACGACGAAGAACCCTTCCTCCGATCACTCCCCCGACGGAGCCGAACTTGCTGTGGAGGTGCCCCAGTACGACTGGCGGCGTGCCGCGATCGAGGGCGGCTCCCTCCGCCACGTTGACCTCCACACCGGATCCAACGGCTGGGCCTCCCCTCCCGGCGACCTCTTCCACCTCCGAGGCCCCAAATATTTCTCCAGGCGCCAGAAGATCCCTTCCGCCGACTGGCTCCTCAAGCCCGCCGGCATGGATTGGCTCCGATCCGCCTCTCGCCTCGACGACGTCCTGGGTCGCCCCGACAACCGCATCGCGTCCGCCCTCCGCCGCGCACACTCCCTCAATCAGTCCGGTAAGGCCTTCCTCTTCGCCGTCAACATCCAGGTTCCCGGCCGCGAGTGCCACTCCGCCGTCTTCTACTTCGTAGCGGAGGATCCCATCCCGCCCGGATCCCTCTTCTACCGATTTGTCCACGGCGACGACGCCTTCCGGAACGCGCGGTTCAAGATCGTGAACCGGATCGTTAAGGGGCCGTGGATCGTGAGGACCGCGGTCGGGAACCACGCCGCCTGCCTCCTCGGGAAGGCGCTCACTTGCAACTACCACCGGGGGGAGAACTACCTGGAGATCGATGTCGACATCGGGAGCTCCGCCCTCGCTAACGCCATCCTCCGCCTCGCCCTGGGCTTCGTCACGGCGGTTACCGTAGACATGGGGTTTCTGGTGGAAGCCCAGTCGGAGGAAGAACTGCCCGAGCGGCTCCTCGGCGCGGTCAGGGTGTCACAGATGGAGATGAGTTCGGCCACCTACGTCGAGGCTCGGCCCAGTGCAGCAGAGACTGGTAAAGCAGGGTTCTGGGGGCAGTCCAAGGTCAACCATCACAACGATCTGTCAAGCTCCGGAGATGGCAATGGCTGTGGCAAATCTCAAGGTTGAGAAAAGGTGAATTTTTTTTACAGCTGATCTGCTCGGTTTTGGAGAGAATAGTGTTCAAATGCATCCTATCGGTAACTTCTTATATTCAATAAGAGAGAACAGGATATCTCAGTGCTGAATGTATCAGGCCCTTGGCTTCAACGATAGAAAGTTAGAAAGTTGATTGATCCGGTCAAGAGTTAATTTGAGAGGGGGCTGATCGGGATAGGAATAGTCGAGCGTATAGGGTGTTAACCAACCTTGCCTGAGGAATGCGCTTGGAGCTATACGGATCTGGCCCGGTTGGCAATAGTCGGCCGGTGAGATTAGTCGGCTGAACCCGACTGAGATGGTTCAATCGGGCGGCAGGAAACACAACTCCCTTGAAAAAGAGATACCGAAGGTGTAATTGACCTCCGAGCTGACGGGCCCGATCAGGAATGCCCGATCGGATAGCTCGATCGCCCTGCCAATGAAATCACAGCTGTCCGATCGGGTCTATCCGGTCGGTCGATCGGACGGACAGGTACTAGATACGGTTGAACCCACTCAGGCAACTTGTCTACCCAAAAGCCGTTGATAAGTCAAGTGACCGAGCCAGATCTTCGAAAAAACTAAGGCTGTCAGAGGATTGAGTCAGAAAATTGACTTTAATGAGACAAGACAGCTCAGACAAAACAGTGGTCCTCTTTCTCCCCTATATAAAATTCATTTGGTGCTTCAAAAAGAGGATTCTACTGGATTGATCTCTCATCCTCCCCTAGCTTTCTCCAACTCCACTCTCTTAAAAGCCATCACAACTCTTCTGTCCGACCGAGTTATCTGAGCGAGAGTCCTCTCCACTTGTCGAAAGAATCATCAGTGGATGTGTCTCGAGTTTATCCTTTGATGTCATTTACTTGTTGCATTGGTGCCCAGGCTGTTCATCCTTGCTCATAATAAAATGAATCAACTTGATGGACCGATTGTTCAAGCATTAATAAGCTTGAGTAGTTTGGGTTTATTTTATTTAAATGTTGTTGAAATTTTCAATTTAAATTTATTTGATTGCCCAAAAAAACATAGTTTTAGTGATTTGATATTATAATTTATATTATTTATTAATATTATTTATGAATAATTTATAATTTTAATTTATTATAATAAAATATAATTATATATATTTAAGAAATATAAATTATGAAATTAATTTGTAATCGACTATTAATAGAATATAATCGAAAATTGATTTTTTCATTATAACAAATTTATTATTTTTAATTCATGATTATTCTTTTCTTTAATCAATTAGATACTGCATATAATCTTGATTTATAAATGAGAAAATTTGAGAAAACTCCCTAACATCAAACTTGGCTTTGCATGCACTTCCCAACCAAAAATTTCTTTGCATGCACTCCCTGATGGGATTGACAAGACAGTTTTGTGTGTTATTTTTTTTTATCAGTATAAAAGAGTAAAAATTCAGTATAAATTGTAAAGATTTGAGTATAAATTGTTTGAGATTGAGTACTAATTTAAGAAATTTGAGTATAAATTATTTCAGTATATAGTAAAAATTTCAGTATACATTATCAAAATTTAAGTATAAATTGATTTAGATTGAGTATTATTTCAAAAAATTTGAGTATAAAATTTAGAAATTTGAGTATATGAGGTTGCATCCACCACATCAAGATTTTCACATGAGTGGTCACCGAAATTTTATACTCAAATTTTTTAAATTAGTACTCAATCTTAAATAATTTATACTCAAATCTTTATAATGTATACTGAGTTTTCACTCTTTTATACTCACCACATCAAGATTTTCATATGAAAGGTCACCGAAACTTTGTACTCAAATTTCTTGAATTAGTACTCAATCTCAAACAATTTATACTCAAATTTTTACAATGTATACTGAGTTTTCACTCTTTTATACTCAATCCACCAGGGAGTGAATGCAAAGAATTTTTCAAGTGGGGAGTGCATGCAAAGACCAGTTTGGGATTGGGGAGTTTTCTCCAATTAACCGTTTATAAATAGTGAACATTTGAAAATATTTGTTCAAATTTATTCATAAGTAAATTTAATATTACTCAATAACTAGTTAAGTGATGGGCGCTGGAATTTCATACCATTGGTTCTTCTCATTTAAGAAGGATTAGTTGAAACCAGTGTTGCCTTCTTCACGTGGTTAACGGATAAACCTTAAATCCAATTCTAAAATGCAGCTATATTGAGATTTAAATCCATTTGCTTAATCACTATTGATGAGGTAAGTTAGGATAGGATCGCGTGGCCTTGAAAAGGAAGAGGTAAGTTAAAGGCGTGGTTTGCAGGGCTCATGGAGAGACTCCCCGCTTAGGTAAATACTTTTCCGAGTGGGGCTCCTCTCAAGCATAGTCACTCGACTGTAAGCTTAATATGTCTGAGTACTTTTCTTAGAGAATTCTCTCGAGCGGGTAGTTTTTTCCGATAGGATAATGTTCCGGAAGGAATCTACGTTGATAGTCAGTCATCGAGGTTCAGCCCACGTGGATGCTGACGGGAGGGGAGGAACTCTACGCACTGTGAGATCAACACGAGCGTTAGGGGAACACGTCGGAGATTGTCCAGCGGAGCCCACTCCGATGCTCAAGTCAGTGCCTCAATGGAGAGGAGAAGTAGTAGAAAAATGTATGAGTAGCAGAAGATGTATGACCCTTTTACCAGAGAGGTTGGATTACCTTTTATACCTGTGGCGGCTGCCTTGGCGCGCCCCCATGATCTATGTCACGTCCCCCCTTTGGCGGTTACTGGATAGCCTTTGAAATGGTCCACGCTGTCATTACGTGTTTCAACCCATTGTGTCATTTAAGGATCATGATATCTCCGCGATAGTAGGGATGTTTATCCGTAGATCCGCAATGGAAGGGGGACCATTACTTAAGGTCGAAGGCAGCTTGGGCTCCGCTTCCCCAAGGTGATCGCAAGGCCTTCTGGCCCGGGCGATCGCGGACACTCCACTTCCCCGAGGTGATCTCGGGACCTGACTTTTCGGGGTGATCCCGGGAGGGGTTTTCTAATCTGATCATCCAGGGCGTGTTTTCCGAGGGGGGGCCCTGGAGGCTTCTCTTCCCGAGAGTGTCCCGAGAGCTCTGAAAGGAGAGTCGCTCAGATTCGTCACATCTTGCCACGCAGCTTCTTCAACCCACGTGCTCGCCACGGGCTATTCAACCCCATCACAAGTCCCTCCCTTCAAGTCTGATCGAAGGGAGTGTGGCTGACTGATCGGACTAGTGTGGTAGTGAAGAAGCTGTATCCCAGTGGATCCTTGCACCTATTACTGCTTCCTTAGTAGGTATACGGGGTCCTAGGATTGTAGAGGTTGCTCCAGGTCCCTAGGAAATCCCCTTTTCAGGTTTGTCCTTCCCAAAAGGTTTCTATGGCCTTCTGGGTACTGCAAGGACACCTGTCCATCCGTTATAAAGCGCATGATGCTCTTTGATGGCGACAAGGTTCTTTCGCGAATGCTCTATCGCCACGTACTTCAACGACCCTCTTCACGACCTGTTACTGACGTGCGGCGCTGTAGCTGGCTCACCTCAGACGACTGTCTCCGGCGCTGCCCCAATGTGGCGGTTTCTTACTTTCCACGTGACTCATCCCTATTGCGTTCATGCAGGCGGCTTCCTCGGTATAAGAAAGGAAGGCGAGGACGTTCGACTAACTTCTGACTTCGTGGCTGGGTGCACCTCGTCTCCCTCTTCTTCTCTAAGGATTCCTTTGAACGTAAGTGGTTTGCCTCCTCCTTGTCTTTTCCCTTAGGAGTCATGGAGGGTTACCGGGTAGAGTGGTACGAGTCTGCCTCTTCAAGGGTGAGACCGGAGGCTCTGCAAGCGGCCATTAAGGCCTACGACATCCCGGCTGAGATGACGGTGGTTATCCCCAAGGTAGGCCAGACGCCAGAGGAGCCTCCCGCAGGCTTTTCTACCTTCTTCTTGGGGCAGGTGGAGTCAGGGTTCCGTTTTCCCATTCCTCCTTTCTTCATGAACGTAGCATCCTATTTTGTCATCCCCTTCACCAAATGTCTCTCAATGTCTTTGCTCAAATGGGGGGGGGGGGGGGGGGGGCGTATATTATCTTCAAGCTCTTCGACCTCCACTTGACTCCTCGTCTCTTTCATTCTTTCTTCGTCCCGATTGGCTCCCGAGGGGTCTTTAGCTTTTCAGCGTGTTCGGGCCATTGGTTCTTAGGAGGGTTCCCTTCCTCACATAAAGGGTGGAAGAAGAAGTTTTTCTTCATCCAACTGCCTGTGCTGCCCTTCAGTCCTCTTCGTTGGATAGAGGCTCTACCGACTCCTCCCTCCCTTGGGGAATTTCTTCATAGTCCTGCGTACCAGCGCGCTATGAATGTACTCTCCGGCATGGAGTTCAGTGGCTCAAGACTGGTGCAGAGTGAGGAGCTCATGTACCAGGCAGGCCTTAGCTCCAAAGTGACCCGAATCAGCTCCAGCCTTGGTATGTTCATCTTTTTCATCAATGCTTGTTAGTTCTAACTGATGCTTCTTCGTCTGGCTATTGCAGAGGAAGTCATGTTCTTCTGGGTGATGAGCCGACTTATCAAGTGGGAGGAGGCCAACCAGGAGGCGCTGACTCCTCCCCCGGCTGTTCCGGGTGCAACCCCTGTGCCTGCCGAGTCCTCGGAGGGGACCGTTGAATCATCCCTCAGGCCTGCTTCGCCCGGGAGGGCAGAGGCTACTGTTGCACCCCCACCTGTAGCGAACCAAGGGCTTTCCGACCCATCAGTTGACCCTTAGGCAGATCCTCCTTTGGGGGTGACTCTCCCCTGGTTGCTGTTCCTCCAGAGGGGGTCAACGAGGGGTCCTGCCCTCCATACTGCCCCCTTAACAGTCCAATCCGCTGGTCGGCAGAAAAGACGAATTCCGGAGGGCTCAGGCCCCAGAGGAAAAAGGTTGTGCTCAAGTGGCCCCAACCCCCTTCCCTCTGTCCCCGAGGAGGTCGTTTCTCCTTCTGAGGGTGAGGAATCTGTTCTCGTATATTCCCCCGTTCCACCGGCCGCGGTTCCGAAAGCAGGCGTCCCGGCCCCCCGCTCTCCCTTAATTGACCCGGTCAAGGCTTCGAAGGGTAAGGAGGTATTGCACACACAATACCAGATGAAACTCGACCACATTTAAAAGAGGCTGGATGCTGCGTTGGAGGCTTCCTTGCACTCCCCCCCCCCAGTGCAGTTGAAAGAGGTTCCTGCCGAAGGGATCTTGTCTGAGGGGACTTCCATCTCTGAGGAGAGTGACTCCAGCCCCTCTAGCCTGCCTCCTGAAGCTCCTGCTGTCCAGCTACTTCCTCTGCGCAGGGGCTCGTTGTCTTCTGGGAGTCGGGCCGACATCTCGAGGTCTCAAGGAGGAGAGGTCATACGAGTCTCAGCGAGGCCTCTAACCAATCTTTGCGAGTCCCTTTTGAAGGTATGTGCACCTGGTACATGG
The DNA here is from genome assembly GCA_024364735.1 of Boesenbergia rotunda. Classification (NCBI taxonomy): domain Eukaryota; kingdom Viridiplantae; phylum Streptophyta; class Magnoliopsida; order Zingiberales; family Zingiberaceae; genus Boesenbergia; species Boesenbergia rotunda. The sequence goes on from JAGFNQ010001573.1 coordinate 965,531, forward strand.
GATGTTTCCTGGTATGTTTCATCATTTCTTGGTGCAACGATAGGCAGCTGAAGACTGTCTGACGACCGACCGTGGCTTGTATGCCTAACCTCATATTGAAGCCTTGACTCGCCGGGCCCTGAGAGCAAAGGCCACAGCTGACCACGAGCACCGGGCGGGACTTATGCAAGCGGGGGTCAGCCGAGCCCTACGAGCGAAGGTGGAGCATCAGTTGAATACCCTGATGGCCAAGGAGTTTGCCTTATGCAGTTCCCGGCACCGGGAACGGTTAGCCTCCGAGCGGGCAGTGGTCATTACCAATGACCTGCTCCAGGTGACATAGGAGCGGGATCAGCTTCAGATGAGAGAGAGAAAATTGTTTGGCAGCCTCCGACTTATGGCGACCTCGACCGAGAGGCTGAACGCGCGCGTTCAGAATCAAGCGCAGCAGTTTAGCCAGAAGGAGTCCGACCTCCTGATGGCGACTGGTCGCTTGGCTGTCTTCGAGGATGATCGGCCCAAGCTCGATCGGAGGTATGGGCCGCGTCAGATAAACTCAAGGAGGTCCTGGCAGAGCAAGGTAGAATGCCCGCTGAAATGGAGCGGCTGAAGCGCGCCAAGGAGGTTGCCGAGGCTGAGCTGCATGATCTTCGGGCGACTGATACTTCGAGTAATAGAGAGGATGAGGTGGACTTCAAGGCCAAGTTCCTGGAATCGGATGAATTTAGCGCTATCATCGCTGACCAGGTAATGAAGCGCTTGAAGCAAGGCTTCCATGGGGCCATTGACCAGTTGAAGAAGGCTCAATTTCTGCCTCCAGATGTGGACCCGAGTTTATGAGTGCCGACCGAATTTGGAAGCAACTCCCTCCCGATGACTGAGAGTTGTAGGATTATGTGTTCACCAAGGGGCTTGGCCTTGTTACACCCCTTTTGATTAAAATGACAACATTCCTTACTTTCTCGTACATGCTTGTGTGTCCATTTGTCTTCACGTCAAGGGCTTAGAGAGTAGCGAGAGCGGGGTGTTTCAGATTTAATCCTAGGTACGGATCTCCCAAGATAACCCCGCAAGCCCAAGTACCAGGTCTGCATTTATTCCCTTATGGGGCCCCCGTTGACTCTCCTCTTTTGGAGAGTATTGGTGGCTTCCGAACCGTCGGCTCCGCATCCTACGCAATCTCTTGAATGGACCTATAAAAAGTCGCGGGTTCCCAGGTGCGGCGGGGGCATACCAACCGACGCGACGCTTCAGGGTTGGCGTCCATTGCTGTTCCCACGCCATGCCTACATCAAATGCGAAGAGAGGCGGTGGTCACTATAAAGAGGGGGAGAAGGGTGAACCATCCTTCCCCCATTTACTTCGCTTTCTTTCCCCTTGTAGACTCCTTGCGGTGAGATGTCAGTGTCTTTTCCTCCTCCCCTGTTTACGGTGAGAGTGGCCGACACCACCGGGGAGGCTAGCGAAGGCGAAGTAGTGTTTCTTGCCGAAGGGCCTAGCGGAGGTGGAACCACCTGCCTCATCCTATTTGCCAGGAAGCATAGTGGAGATGATGTCCGGGGTCTCGCTGAAGATCCTGGCAGAGGTGGGACTCCAGGATTAGCCGAGGAGTCCAGAAGAGACATCACGTGCTCCGCCGAGGAGCATAGCGGAGATGACATCTCCTGATGGTTCATCTTCTGCCTCTCCCTAGGCGGTTCGTCCCCTGTCCACCTCAAACGTCACCCCCTTCCGAACTGCTTGTTTCTCCGAATTTTGGGCATCGGATGGCGTTTGCCGGGATGGTGTAGTACCATCACCCGGAGGGGAGTTGTATCTACTGTCCCCCCCCCTCCTCTTCCTTTTTAATGTTATAGTCATCCTTGTTGTTGGATGCATCTTTGCGAGAAGAGGTAGTCGGGGTCTTCAGACGAAATTGTCACACCCATGTGTTACCTCAGGCGTCCTCATCTGTCAATGGTTACGCGGATGAAGGATCGAGGGATCTCTACTACGACCGAGGATTCACGGATTTCGATCATACTGCACGTGGATCACCGCTCATCGGCTATTGGAAGACGGTTTCGAGCCACACAACTTTACAGGAATGATGCAGTGGCGAAGAAAAGCTCGAGTAGAGTGATTCCCTTTACCGAATCTTCTGATTTTATCTTGGTATTTCTTTGAGATGTTAGCATCAATGTATTTCCCCTATGAATGAAAAAAAAATTTGTTACCTTTGGTGTGTGCATGCCTGTATGAATGTTCTGATGTCTCACTTTCTCCCTTTTGTCTTGTAGATTGTGTTAACTTTTTTTCCGTGGCGCCTCAAGTATTTCGGGCACCTTAAACACCGCGAGTCATCAGGGTCTCGACCCCTTGGTCGGGAGCCCGTAGCCCCCGATCAAGCCTAAGTACCTCGGGTATCTGCAGCACCACGAGGTATTGGGGTTTTGGTTACTTGGTCGGGTCTCCGTAGCATCCAGATCAAGCCTAAGTACCTCGGGCATCTGCAACACCACGAGACATTAGGGTTTTTATTACTTGGTCGCGCGTCCATAGCACTCGGTTCAAGCCTAAGTACCTTGGGCATCTGCAACACTACGAGGTATCAGAGTTTTTATTCTTGGTTGGGAGTCCGTAACACCTAGACCAAGCCTAAGTACCTCGGGCATCCACAGCACCGCGAGATATTATGGTTTTTATTCTTGGTTGGGAGTCTGTAGCATCCAGATTAAGCCTAAGTACCCCGGGCATCTGCAGCACCGCAAGGCATTAGGGTTTTTGATTCTTGGTTGGGAGTCCATAACACCCAGACCAAGCCTAAGTACCTCAGGCATCCACAGCACCGCGAGGTATTAGGGTTTTTATTCTTGGTTGGGAGTCCGTAGCACCCAGACCAAGCCTAAGTACCTCGGGCATCCGCAATGTAAGATGTGTATACTGAAAGACATGAATTTCTTTATATGAACATCTTAGTTTTGAAAAGAGAATCACAACTACACTAGGTACTTGTTTATATTAGTACATGCATGAAGTCCAATTATTTTGCACTATAGATAACATGGTGTGTGGTGTCATACGGAAGATCATGTTATCAGTTTCTTACTTAGTATAAATGAGAGGCTCACAACCGAGATGAGATTGGACAACCCATCAGAATGGTTGTAGTGTAATTAGGTGTGGTTGGTCTTGACCATAGAATTACACTAGTGTTCTGTGAGTACATTGAGTAAAACCAAAACCCGAGGTTATCCAATTTGTACTGACTTGATAATTGGATAGGACCTCAGTTTATATTATGGAGTACGATCCCTTAATCCCGATATAATAACGTGCATATATTATTAACTGTTATTTCTTTGATTTACCAATGGGTGAGATCTATTCTGTTAGATCGATAGGCCCGGTAAGTTGGGAGATAATATTAATAATATGATGTATTGTTGATTATTGATGGAATCTGTGTCCTAGTTAGTCGGGTTGATGATGCCCCCTTGATGAACTCGAAAGGTTCATTATGCTAAACCCTGCAGGTGGATTTGATCCGGCATGATGATAAGGTCGAGTGGTACTAGTCAAATACCCAGAGGTTAATTAATTTGAATTGTCAGTAATTTAAATTAATTAACAGGCATTCGAGATCTTAAACATGGGGGGATGAACGACTCGTAATATGTGGAGCCCATATAAAAATATGGGGGTTGGTGAGGAAGTTCAATTAAGATCCTTTAGTGGAATGGATCTTAATTAATGGATCGGGTTTAGATCCATTAGTGGGTCAAGACCCAACTCCTCCTCTTGGTCCCTACCTTATCCCTATAAATACCCTAGGAGATAATGAAACCAAGGCTTAATCCAAGAGTTGATACCCAAGGTCTCTCTCTCTTTCCTTCCCTCCTCTCACCTAGGTCAAGAGGTCGGCGCAAGACAAGAGGGCTCTCCTTCCCTCTTTTCTTCTTCCTTCCTTCATCATCTGCTGTCCGAGGCCATCATAGACAAGGAAGAGGTGTCCTCTTCCTTTTGTGGTGCTCGGTGGTGAAGGAAGCTTGGCCGACGGTCGGCAGTGGGTGGCGCAAGGAGAATTGTGGCGGCGCCGCAAGGTGGAAGAGAAGGGGAGTCTCGGCCGGAGTTGGGGAAGGGAGAAGGGCTTTCTTCTCCTTCTTCCTTTACATCTCCTTCCTCTCGAGGTCTGCAGTCGGACCAGAGGCTTTGGAGCAGCTCCCGCGATCGGGGGCGCAAGGGAGAGGAAAGGAGTCGGCGCAAGGGAACCCTAGGGACTAGGGTTTCTTGTTTCGGCTAAGGTGAGAAGTAAAGCTTGGTTGGAGGCCTAGGTGATCTCGGTTCGCGGTAGATCATCGCCCACACGACGTCCGTGAAGGGAGGGACATAAGGTAGAAGACCGCGAGGTAATCGAAAATGTATATCTTTTCCTATGCTCCTTTGATTACCGTTGTGTCAATCATGTGCTTGTTTCGTTTGCTTCGTCATTTTATGTGTGTTAGTTTATTAATTTGATTTCGTTTCATAGTCATTAATTTACTAACTAGACCCCGACCATAAACACAAAAGCCGACGATCAACTCGTCGCCTTTTCCGCGGTCGAACGGTCGAGCAAATCACAAGGTCGATTTTTGTAATTGGCCATGTTGTGATTTGGATCGTTCGATACGGCACGAGATGGTCGATAGGAGACGGGTCTCCATTCGGATTAATTTTTTAATCCGTAGACATGGAGAGGTCTCTCGGATCGACCAAGTATTCGCTAAGGAAACTCGCCAAGTCATACCCAACAATTGGTATCAGAGCTGAGATTTCCGGCTTTGTGTGTTTAGGATTGGTTAATTTTTGCAATTTTCATACATTTTATTTTGCTGGATGATGCGTGGATGTGCGTAGGCTAACTTTGTATTGCAGACACGAGATTCCAACTTCATGGCCAAAATAATTGATGTGTGTGATGGTTATTCGAAATTTTTGTAATTAATTAATCCTCGGGGTTGACGAGGCTAGGTATTTAATTTTTGTAATTAAATACGGCACATGTTTAGCTGAACTTTTTATTTTATGTTCGATCTAGATTTCATGTACACTCCTTCGTGGAGTATAGGATCGATGATGTAAAAATAATTAGCTAGTCATTTCGGCTCAGAGATCCGTCAAGGTAGCATGCGCAAAAGGAAGGGAGGAGCGGACGATGTGACGACACAACTAGAGGCGCATTAGAGACCAAGGGCCATGAAAGTTGAAAAATCTAGGATTTTCTTTATTTTTCATTTTATTGGTTATGTGCTTGGTTGTGTGGTTATGCTAGTAAAATTCCTCGAGATAAATTACTAAGTGGGAGAGGGACCCTAAGGGTCCCACGACTTCCATTACAATTCGACAAGTGATGCGAACAAGTCTGCGCGTCGGCTCTGAGTGCCTTCCTCCCCATCGGATGGACTTGTTCTACGGATCACTGGGTCGAAAAAGACTATAGAAAATTATTAAAGAGCGTGTATACTTCCCCATCGGAAGGCACATAATCGGAAATAATTTTCTTAATATCGTGTAATGGTGCACACTTAGATGCGAATAATAGTATCCTCCCCTTCAGAGTCACTGCTATTATTTTGCAGAGCCGAAATAGACCAACTGTTGATCTTACTTGTCAAAAAGTTAGGTTGACAAGATAGTAAGATTAATGGGTAAAACCTCCTCTTACGAATGTAGGGATTCGTATACGTCCACACCATCGTGGCATGCGAATTTCTCGGTGTATAGGGGTGTTGGTTGATTTCGAAAATTAATTATTTTGAGGAATCAATTTGTTTTCGATTTCTAAAGTAGTGTATGTTGTGATTCTCAAGTTTTTCATAATGGCCTTTACCCCACTAGCAACAATTCTTAAGGACAATAAACTTACTGGCCTAAACTACATAGACTGGAAGAGGAACCTTGACATTGTCCTCACTGCTGAAGAGTACAAATTTGTACTTTTCGAGGATTGTCCGGAAAAGCCTAGAGAGGACTCTGGTGCAGAGTTGAGGGAGCATTACAAGAAGTGGAAAAAGGCAGATGAGATGTCACGGTGCTACATTCTGGCATCTATGTCGAATGTGCTGCAACATCAACATCGGGCCATGACTACTGCTAGTGACATGATGTTGAACCTCAAAGATCTCTTCGGGCACCAAGGTCGAGCTGCTAGGCAAACTGCGATGAAGAGTCTGATGACGACCACTATAGTCGAAGGGACACCCGTAAGGGATCATGTCCTAAAGATGATGGCTCACCTCAATGAGATTGAGGTACTGGGAGCACAAATCGACGGGGAATCCCAGGTCGATATTATACTCCAGTTTCTGCTTAGGAGTTTTGAGCAGTTCAGGCTCAACTATAATATGAACAAAAGGGATTATACGTTGGGTGAACTGCTAGGAGAACTCCAGGCGGCAGAGGACCTCTTTCGTCAGAACTCGCAGGCCTTAGTAACTCAAACGGTTTCTTTTTCTGTGCCGAAAGGCAGGCAGGAAGAAGAAGAAACAAGGAGGGTTCAAGAAGGCAGCAGCATCGCAAGGACCCCGGACTAGCGTGAAGAAGCCGAAAGACAAGTGCTTCACGTGCAAGCAAACTGGGCACTGAAAGGCGAACCGTCCCCGTCGACAAGACAAAGGTATTTCTTCAGCCTTAGTCGTTGAAACATATTTAGCTGTGCTATCTACCAGTACCTGATACGTAGATGCGGGAGCCACTGACCATGTCTGTAATACTCTATAGGGGTTCCAGAAAACCCGACGGCTAGTTGATGAGGAAATCGTGATCTACATGGGCGATGCTACAAAGGTGGCAGCAGTTGTAGTGAGAGTTTTCGATTTATCTTTTGAGAGAAATAAAGTATTAGTTCTGAGAGATTGTCTTTTTGTACCATCGTTTAGAAAGAATCTAATTTCGATTTCTAAGTTAATAAAGAATGGATATTCTGTTACTTTTAATAATAAAGTTGTTATTAAAAGAAATAGAGAGATTATCTGTTCGGGTACAATGTTCGGCAATCTGTATACTCTAGAACCAATGACTCCCACGATGCAATCTGAAATAAATAGCTCATCATCTAACTTGCATAGGAGAAAGGAACCGTCTAAGATGAATCAGACATACCTTTGGCACCTTAGGCTTGGTCACATTAACCTTAGGAGGATTCAGAGGTTGATAGCCGATGGGCCCCTGGGTTCATTGGTGGTGGAGGATCTCCCGACCTGTGAGTCTTGCTTGGAAGATAAGATGACCAAGAGACCTTTCAAGGCTAAGGGGTATAGGGCCAAAGATGCGTTAGAATTGATTCATTCTGATTTGTGTGGTCCTGTGTCAATCCAAGCTAGAGGTGACTTTGAATATTTTGTCACTTTCATTGACGATTATTCAAGGTATGAGTACATTTACCTGATGCGCCGCAAGTCTGAATGCTTTGAAAAGTTCAAAGAATTCAAAGCTGATGTGGAGAAACATCGAGGTAAAAGTATCAAGACACTGCGATCAGATCATGATGACGAATACCTCTTTGGAGAGTTTAGGAACTACCTATCAGAAGCTGAGATTCAGTCTCAGCTAACTGCACCCGGTATACCCCAACAGAACGGAGTTGCAGAAAGAAGGAATAAGACTCTTATGGAGATGGTTAGGTCAATGATGAGCTATTCAGACTTACCTGATTCGTTCTGGGGATACGCTCTGGAAACGGCAGCGTACATACTGAACTTTGTCTCATCTGAGTCAGTCCCTCATACTCCCACAAAACTGTGGGCTGGGCGTAAGCCCAATCTAGGACATGCTCAGATTTTGGGTAGTCCAGCACATGTGCTGAAGGGAGATACTGATAAGTTGGAATCTCGTATGGAGGTACGTCTGTTCGTAGGCTATTCTAGAGGAACGAAGGGTGGTCTGTTCTATAGTCCTAAGGATCAGAAGGTAGTCGTTAGTACGAATGTCAGATTCTTAGAGAAAGACTATGTGATGAACCATAAGCCCAAGAATAGACTAGTGCTTGAAGAGTTAAGAGGGGACGTTCCGACCTTAGGACCAATTGTACAAGAGGATACACCACAAGTTACTGCACCGCGTGTCACTGAAGATACACAGGTGGTGCCTCGTCGCAGTGGGAGGGTTGTGAGACAGCCTGAAAGGTTCATGTTTTTGGGAGAGTCTTCAGACTTTGTCTCTGGTAAACATAAACCGGATCCCTGGACCTATGATGAGGCCCTCCAAAACAAGGATGCAGATTCATGGCAAAGAGCAATGAACTCAGAGATAGAATCTATGGATTCTAATCAGGTCTGGGAGTTAGTAGAACCACCCAATGGTGTAAAAGTCATTGGATGCAAGTGAATCTACAAGAGAAAGAGAGGATCAGACGGGAATGTTGAGACCTTCAAAGCAAGGCTTGTTGCGAAAGGGTACACTCAGAAAGAGGGTATCGATTATGAGGAGACCTTCTCGCCGGTAGTCATGCTTAAGTCGATTTGGATTCTCTTATCTATTGCAGCTCATATGGATTATGAGGTATGACAGATGGACGTCAAGACAATTTTCTTTAATGGAAGTCTTGAGGAGACCATCTACATGCATCAACCAGAAGGATTCATTGCAAAGGGCAAAGAGCATCTAATGTGTAAGCTTAATCGATCCATTTATGGATTGAAGCAAGCTTCAAGATCTTGGAACATCCGCTTTGATGAAGTGATCCAGTCATATGGATTTACTCAAAGCCCGGATAAGTCATGTGTATACAAAAGATGTGACGGAAACGTCGTGGTGTTTCTTGTACTTTACGTAGATGACATTTTATTAATTGACAACAATGTCAAAGTGTTATCAGATGTAAGGGTTTGACTATCAAAGCAGTTTGATATGAAGGACTTGGGTGAAACAGGACACATCCTTGGGATCAAGATCATAAGGGATCGCCAGAAAAGGATGATGTGCTTATCCCAAGTTTCATATGTTGACACCGTCTTGTCTTGTTTTTGCATGGAAAACTCCAAGAAGGGTTTCCTACCCTTCAGGCATGGAGTTCCTCTATCCAAGGAGATGTGTCCGAAAACATCAAAGGAGATAGAGGAAATGAAGGTGGTTCCTTATACTACGGCAGTAGAAAGCCTCATGTATGCTATGTTGTGCACGAGATCTGATATTTGTTTTGCCCTGGGCATGATTAGCAAATATCAGAGTAACCCTGGACAGAGATATTGGACTACGGTAAAACATATATTGAAATACCTGAGACGGACTAGGGATTATATGTTGGTTTACCGGGTAGACCAATTAGTCCCTATGGGTTATACGGGCCCAGATTTCCAGTCAGATAGGGACGAGTAAGTCTACCTCGGGGTTTGTGTTTACTTTAGGGGGTGGAGCCATTGTTTGGAGGAGTGTCAAGCAGAAATGCGTGGCGGACTCCACCATTGAAGCTGAATATTTGGCAGCCTCAGAGGTAGCCAAGGAAGCTATATGGCTCAGAAACTTCATCATGGACTTGGATGTGATTCCTGGTTTGCCCAGATTTATCACAATCTTTTGTGATAATAGTGGTGCAGTTGCAAACTCGAAGGATCCACGAGCCCATAAGGCGAGTAAACACATAGAGCGCAAGTACCACCTGATACGAGAAATCGTAAAGCGAGGAGAAGTGGTTATCGCCAAGATTGCATCAGAGGACAACCTGGTAGATCCTTTCACGAAAGCTCTTTCAACCAGAGCTTTTGACAATCATGTGGAGGTTATGAGAGTCAATTGTATGGTAGTGTGAGAACAACGATGCCTTTAAGTATAAGTGAGAGATTGTAAGATGTGTATACTGAAAGACATGAATTTCTTTATATGAACATCTTAGTTTTGAAAAGAGAATCACAACTACACTAGGTGCTTGTTTATATGAGTACAGGCATGAAGTCCAATTACTTTGCACTGTAGATAACATGGTGTGTGGTGTCACACGGAAGATTATGTTATCAGTTCCTTGCTTAGTATAAATGACAGACTCACAACCGAGATGAGATTGGACAACCCATCAGAATGGTTGTAGTGTAATTAGGTGTGGTTGGTCTTGACCATAGAATTATACTAGTGTGCTGTGAGTACATTGAATAGGACCAAAACCCGAGGTTATCCAATTTGTACTGACTTGATAATTGGATAAAACCTCAGTTTATATTATGGAGTACGATCCCTTAATCCCGATATAATAACGGACATATATTATTAACTGTTATTTCTTTGATTTACCAATGGGCGAGATCTATTCTGTTAGATCGATAGGCCCGGTAAGTTGGGAGATAATATTAATAATATGATGTGTTGTTGATTATTGACGGAATCCGTGTCCTGGTGAGTCGGGTTGATGATGCCCCCTTGATGAGCTCGAAAGGTTCATCATGCTAAACCCTGCAGGTGGATTTGATCCGGCATGATGATAAGGTCGAGTGGTACTAGTCAAGGACCCAGAGGTTAATTAATTTGAATTATCAGTAATTTAAATTAATTAACGAACATTTGAGATCTTAAACACGAGGGGATGGACGACTCGTAATATGTGGAGCCCATATGAAAATATGGGGGTTGGTGAGGAAGTTCAATTAAGATTCTTTAGTGGAATGAATCTTAATTAATGGATCGGGTTTAGATCCATTAGTGGGCTAAGACCCAACTCCTCCTCTTGGTCCCTACCTTATCCCTATAAATACCCTAGGAGATCATGAAACCAAGGCTTAATCCAAGAGTTGATACCCAAGGTCTCTCTCTCTTTCCTTCCCTCCTTCTCTCACCTAGGTCAAGAGGCCGACGCAAGACAAGAGGGCTCTCCTTCCCTCTTTTCTTCTTCCTTCCTTCATCATCTGCTGTCCGAGGCCATCATAGACAAAGGAAGAGGTGTTGTGGTGCTTGGCGGTAAAGGAAGCTTGGCTGGCGGCCGGCGGTGGGTGGCGCAAGGAGAATTGCGACGACGCCGCAAGGTGGAAGAGAAGGGGAGTCTCGGCCGGATTTGGGGCAGGGAGAAGGACTTTCGTCTCCTTCTTCCTTTACATCTCTTCCTCTCGAGGTCTGCAGTCGGACCGGAGGCTTTGGAGCAGCTCCGGCGATCGACGACGCAAGGGAGAGGAAAGAAGGAGTCGGCGCAAGGGAACCCTACGGACTAGGGTTTCTTGTTTCGGCTAAGGTGAGAAGTAAAGCTTGGTTGAAGGCATAGGTGATCTCGGTTCGCGGTAGATCGTCGCCTACACGACGTCCGTGAAAGGAGGGACATAAGGTAGAAGACCGCGAGGTAATCGGAAAGGTATATCTTTTCCTATGCTGCTTTGATTACCGTTGTGTCAATCATGTGCTTGTTTCGTTTGCTTCATCATTTTATGTGTGTTAGTTTATTAATTTGATTTTGTATCATAGTCATTAATTTACTAACTAGACCCCGACCATAAACACATAAGTCGGTGATCAACTCGTCGCCTTTTCCGCGGTCAAACGGTCAAGCAAATCACAAGGCCGATTTTTGTAATGGGCCAAGTTGTGATTTGGATCGTTCGATACGGCACGAGATGGTCGATGGGAGACGGGTCTCCATTCAGATTAATTTTTTAATCCGTAGACATGGAGAGGTCTCTCAGATCGACCGAGTATTCGCTAAGGAAACCCGCCAAGCCATACCCAACGCGCAACACCGCAAGATATTAGGGTTTGGGATACTTGGTCGGGCATCTATAGCACCCAGACCAAGCCTAAGTACACGGGCATCCGCAGCACCACGAGGCATTAGGATTTTTATTCTTGGTTGGGAGTCCGTAGCACCCAGACCAAGCCTAAGTACCTCGGGCATCCGCAACACCACGAGACATTAGAGTTTTTATTCTTGGTTGGGAGTTCGTAGCACCCAGATCAAGCCTAAGTACCCCGGGCATCCGCAACACCGCGAGGCATTAGGGTTTTTGATTCTTGGTTGGGAATCCGTAGCACCTAGCCCAAGCCTATGTACCTCGGGCATCCGCAGCACCGCGAGGTATTAGGGTTTTATTCTTGATTGGGAGTCAGTAGCACCTAGTCCAAGCCTAAGTACCTCGGGCATTTGCAGCACCACGAGACATTTGGGTTTTTATTCTTGGTTGGGAGTTCGTAGCACCCAGACCAAGCCTAAGTACCCCGGGCATCAGCAGCACCGCGAGGCATTAGGGTTTTTGATTCTTGGTTGGGAGTTCGCAGCACCCAGACCAAGCTAAAGTACCTCGGGCATCCGCACCGTGAGGTATTAGGGTTTTTATTCTTGGTTGGGAGTCCGTAGCACCCAGACCAAGCCTAAGTACCGCAGGCATCCGCAGCACCGCAAGGTATTAGAGTTTGGGTTACTTGGTCGGGCATCCATAGCACCCAGACCAAGCCTAAGTACCTCGGGCATCCGCAGCAACACGAGGCATTAGGGTTTTTGATTCTTCGGTGGTACATTGGTATTTTGGTGAGGGCAACTTTATTGCTTGAATTCGCTACATGGCAGTAAAAATACACAGGTGGGTACACAATATGCAAAATAAATCTTACCGGGACCGGAAGGGTCAGAGATAGTTGGCCTGCCCAGGCCTCTCGAGCCTTTTGTCCGTCTCCCCCTGTGCATGACTGCCCCTCCAGCTAACCTTCTGAGACCCTTGGGTTCTTCCGAGACTCTGACCTGACTTCCCCACTGTAGCATCGCCGAGTCACCAACTGGTCCCCTTTGACTTCAATCACTCGGTAGCCCACGGGGAATTTTACTTCTGGTGGTAGACAGAGACCACCGCCTGGAAGACACTAAGCACTGGGCGGCCCAAGATAACGTTGTAGGAGGGAGTGTCTACAATCAAGAAAGGCGTCCTCTTGGTCCTCTCTAGCATATCGCTACCCAATGAGAGCGATAAGATGATTTGCCCTATCAACTGTACTCGAAACCCCGTAAAGTCGAACGGTGGGGTCGAGACCGGGAGTAGCTCATCCTCGTTGATCTGCATCTGATCCAGAGCCGCCTTGTACAGGATGTTCATGGAACTCCCTGTGTCCAAGAAAATGCGCTTAACCTCGTAGTTGGTGATTGATGCCCGCTAACTAGGTGTCACGAATGTGGGTCTCAAAATTTAGATATATGTAAAGCTGAAAACCCTTTTTGCTATCAAAGAATGAAAACGTAGTAAAGGGGCTACAGGTCGTATTTTCCCTAGGGCTAGTTGAGAGTGTTTGATTCGAGCTCGAGTTTATGTGTCGTCAATATTTTTGGGTTTCAAATAAAATCTGGGTTTGGTTTCAATTGAAATTAAAAACGCAATGGAAAACAAAACCTCTATAACACACCAAAATTGCATGTAACTGGACACCAATCAAGACGTAGTGTCATCTTGATACAAAGTGGAAAAGTGAAACAAATTTGATACACAAGAGGGATATTTATGTGTCAAAAGTTTCTACAGAATGCAGAAATTATAACCTACCAATTCAAAGATAACTTGATCAATTTAGCTGGAAGGTAAAGCTATAAGCGCACTACTGTGCATGAGCTGAAAGAAATCTGAAGCTAGTTGCCGATCAATCAAAACAAATTCATCTAATGCAGAAACGGAAATGATAACTGCAGAAACAATGTGCAGAAATGCAGTTCAATTTCACTGCAGCAATTCAACAACAAACCAAATACAATGGGATTGAACAAGCTACAATGTAATGTGCAGACAAAAACCACGGTTCAGAATCAATTCGGAAACAACTAAAGGCAAAGAAAAAGAATGCAGAACTTCAAAGTACAACTGCAGAAATTCAGATAACTGGATGCAGAGTTAATGCGCAGGTAAACAAGAATTAAATGCAGAGTTTCAGATGTCACGAATTGGATGCAAAACAAACTAATTTCGAACTCATTGGCACACTAAAGGGTAGGTTTAACTTCAGGACTCAAACCCAAGGTAACCCAAATTGCAAGCAAGCTGCAGAATTCAGAGAAAACTCAATTCAGAAATGGAACTTGATACACAATTTAGCACTGATACTCTGCAAAATTTCAGAAATGAAACTAAATATGAAACAAACTTGGATCTACTGAATTCACACACTAAATGTGATCTCTAACGTCAGGAACTAAAACTAGGCATGAACTGATATAGAAATAAACTGAAAAAACCAGAAACTAAGTGAAATCGCAGAAATGGAAGTTGATATTCAGGGATATTTTGTTATGCGACAGCTGAACAAAAAATGCAGTAATGAAACTAATGCGAAGCAAACTAAACTAATTGCAATTGCTCACGAAAGTTTATCTCCAACTTCAGAAATTTAAACTATGCTCAACTAAGTTTGAAGTAAACTGAAAGAAAATTCAGACTAGGTTGATACGCAATGCAGAAACAGGGTTACAAACTGATACGCAAGAATGAAATTTCGAAGCAACTGAAATTAAGTGAAGTATTAACTAAACAAGCTAGCTAATTAATGAAAGTACATATTCGAACCACTAATTAAAGCAGAATCAATTCAGAAACGAAAGCTAGAAGCTGATACAGAAAATTCAGAAACAGAAAAGATTGCGGCAGAAATGAAATTACAACTAAAACAAAGAAATTAGCTAACGAAACTACTCATCAATCCCTTCCTTAGCTCAAAAACTCCTTGTTCGTCATGCAAGGGCAAGCCTCAAAACCGTAAGCTCCACAAACCATCGAGAATCAGCCTCTGCGAATCAAATCCGAGCTCAACTCTGCTCAAACTGAAATTCCCATTCAACTTCTTCAATCCAGCTGCTTCCAAATGCGATGGTGATTCAGGGATGGTCAGAGCACTCTAGGGAACCCCTCCAGATAGCTCCGGTGGATGGAAATGGAGCGCAACTGAGATCGAAGACAGCAAATGGCAGAACCGAAGAAACCCTCTCTCGGCTCTGTTTCTTGGGCAATTGAGAGCTGGAAACTTCACTAAAACCTCCTCCCGATGATCTAGATCTTGTTCTAACCAAAGAATTGAGGGGTCGCACCCCTTAGATGAAGCAAAACCGAAGAAAAAATGAAGAACAGCGAAGAAGAGAAGTTGCGGCGAAGAAGACGCGACAAGGTAGAAGTGTGGAAATGTTTGATTAAATACATAGGAATGAACGGCTGAGATCGTTTTGAATGAATCCAACGGTCGGATCTTCTCCAATCTGAGTCAAACATTGATGATGTTGATCAAGGGTCAGGATCTGCCTCGGGGTAGCTCGGATCTTCCAGATTTACAATAGATGGCCCAGATCAACCCAATCTTTGAATGGACGATGTAGATCCTCTTGGCTTGATCCAGCGGTGGAATGATCTCTGATTTGGATGAAAATCTCAGATCTTGACCTGAGTGCTTCATCAGCCTTAACCTGAGCTCGGATCGCCTCAGATGGTCCCAGATGACTCAGATCTAGCCGCTTTTGAATCGGACGACCCAGATTAATCTGAAGCTTGATCATTCGATCCGGTTCCACTTCTGACTTAAGTTTGACCCAGTATACCCTAGGTCCATGATCTTTTCAAGCCTGCAAAAATAGATTAAAAATTTAGTGGTCAAATAATTCAAATATGTAAAGATTTGTAATTAAGTCCAAAATAGCAGTAATCTCTAGAACCTAGAATAAATGCAAAATTTAGCAAGTAAAATATGGGTCAAACTTGGATTTTAGCAATTAAAATGATTAACAAAATAGCACTTATCAACTCCCCCACACTTAGGCTTGAGTGTCTCGCAAAACTACTAAGTATGTATCCCTTGGGTTTTCTCAAGCATAATTAGAAGCAAATGAAAAGAAATTACCTAAAGTTGTCAATTCTAAAAAATCTAAGCTCTATAGATTAGTATCTCGTCCTTAAATCAAAAGCTTAGCCTTTTTCATCCTTCATGAGTCATTGAGATGAATTTTAACTCACTAAGCTTTTCGAGGGAAGTTTTGGTGGCTCTCTCCTTAAGTTCTAAGTTGATGATGGAAGTAGAGCTCACTCAAACACACATGCCTCTTGCACTACCATAGGCTTGCTTGTTATATATTCTCCACCATTATTCATGATTAGGATCCACATCTACAAAAACAAGTGAAAACATGGAAAATGGTAAGAATTGAAGTGAAAACCAAGGAAATAGAAAATTTATGGAGTGGAAGACTTTAATGCTCAAGGATATTTTTGATGCACTTTGCCCTCTTGTCAGTCCTTGTAATGAAGTCAAAAGTGTGATGGAGTGAGGCTATGGCATTGCCCTTCAAGAATTTGATGAAAAGTCCTCACTAGTCTCAATGTGTCAATTATCCACCTTGCGTGCCAACTTTGCTTCCTTCTCTTTTCTTTTCTGATTTTTTTTTTTAAACATCCTCTAGCAAATTCAGACTTGTAGTGGAGCAAAGAATTGATTTGGATGAGAAAAACTGCATTTTCTCCATGGTGCCGAAACTCCATATGTGTGCCAAATGTAAAAGCCAAGATGATTTTTTTTTCTGCTCTCTAATCTTCTAATGTGCAATTGGAGCTCTTCGGTTTTGAATTTACATCCTAGGAACTTGAAACATTAAATGACAATTAGGAAGTTAGATGCTCCAAATGTAATCTCCACTAGCCATCTCTTACAATCTCCTTTTTGATACACTCCACCTTCAAGTTAGCACTCTTCTTCTTTCATTCCTCTTCTTTTTTTTTCTGTTTCAGCTTCAAATTCAGCTCCACTGAATCCATTTCAAGTCTCTGATTTCTTCACATCAGTTAGCATATAGGAGTAATTGAGCACTGAAAGTATTCCACTCAACAATTCTGATCAGCAAGTTTAATTTCAGCCCTTGCACTGCATTTGCTTTTCTGCACTGCATTTTTTTTCTATTTTTTTCTTTCCCAGCTTCATCTTCAGCTTACATTCTCAACCCTACTGTCGAGTGATCTTGTTCTTTATCCTTGCAGCAGCCACATTAGTTTCAAATCAATCCCTCTGCACCTCAATTACTGCACTGCACAAATTTTTCTTCCTTCCTCTGTTTTTGGCACAGATTTGTTGCAATTTTTTCAGATTTTTTCTGCATTTTCCTGCTTCAGATTCTAGCTCCACGGCTTCAATTTCAGACTCTAGAATAGTTAGGTTCTTCATCCTTGCATCCTCTACTTTCTTCACATCAGTTAGCATCACATATTAATGGAGAATTTAAATGTTCCGCTCCAAAATTTCTGTTCAGCAGTTGGGTTTCAGCTTGTATCACTTCAGCAGCTTGACACCTTGCTGTTCCATTTAGTAGTCATGTTTCGATTCAGTGTCTGATCATGTTCAGCTGCAATCAGCTTCTAGAACTGTGGCTGAACAGCTTCATAGCGTTTCCTTTGGCACAGAATCCTTTCTTCCTTCAGCCGGATTTAACTTGGCACAAACATTCTGCATTGGATCAGATTTGGTCAGCTTTAACTCAGACTCTATCAGATTGTTGCATGAACTTAGCTTCCACAATTCCACTTCCCAATTCTTGATCCACATCATTTCTGATCCAAGCTAACTCCCCAGCAAAAATTTTTTTTCTTGTTCTTGGCACAGATTTTTTTTTCTTTTTTTTTCTTGCGTGCCATTGTTTTTCTCATTGCAGATTTTTTTTTCTTTCATTGCAGATTCTTTTGCTTCTCTGCCGCATTCAACTTAGCACAAAATTGCATAGATCTTCAAAGTATAGTAGGGAATTGAGATTTCCAACTTCTTCCATCCTTAACCACTTCTTCCCACTTGATCTTGATACCCAACTCAACTTAACTTGACCATTCCAATTGCAGAAATTTTTTTTCTTTTTGACACAATATGCCTCCTTGATACAAAACAACTCCAAAACATTAGTCACCTCCCCCACACTTAAATCTTTGTCCGTCTCGGGCAAAGTAGCATTGAGAAACATCCCAAGCAAACAAATCCATAGAAAAAGTGAGATTAGGTAGGGAAAGTGAGAAAAATGAAGTGATACAAGGGAAATTTATGAAAATTGATATGAGATGAGAAGCAAAATGATTTATCTCTATAAATGTGATCCAATCATCGAAATATGGTTTTGAAAGAACCTAAGCAAGTTCTAGAGTACAATGACATATGTGTATCACAAAAGTAAGGCTAATTCTCACTAGGTGCAAATAATTCATCTCAAGTCATCAATTAAGAATCTAAAGCCAAGTAGTACTCAAACATCCAAGATTTTATCCATTAGCTCAAACCTTAAGTTTTAACAACCAAATTTAATTTATTTTCAAGAGATTCTAAAATGACATGAAAACAACGTAGAGGGATACATTTATTTCTACTCATGTAAGAAACAAATTTCCAAGAAATCTAGCATGGTATCTACAATGACTCCTATTCATTCTACTCTACTCACGCATTTATTAGCAAGGACTCAATTTAAAAGAAAATTCTACTTCTAGAAAACATAAAAATGAAACATGCAAATAAAGAAAATACAAGAAAGAACAAACTCCCTTTATTTCTGGGTGGATGAGTCTATC
>JAGFNQ010001573.1:994746-1043242 GCA_024364735.1 Boesenbergia rotunda
AGATCAAACCTTGTTTTGATATTGGCAAAGGATTCAAAGTTAAGGGTTATTTGTTGTCTAACAATGCTGCTTGAGAGTGCAGGAAACAAAGTCCTAGCGAAGGGCTGCTAGGCACCTGACGATGGGCTGTCAGGAAACCAAGTCCTGGCGAAGGGTTGCTGGGCGAAAACCAGTCCTGGCGAAGGGCTGCTAGGCGAAAACCAAGTCCTGGCGAAGGGCTGCTAGGCGAAAACCAAGTCCTGGCGAAGGGCTGCTAGGCAAAAACCAAGACCTGGCGAAGGGCTGCCGGGCAAAAGTCCAACTGGAGGATCCGGTTGGCACCAGGTAAATTCTCCCGAGAGGAGTAGGTGAGGACGCGTTCCCCTTGAGGGAACATTAGGCGTCGGTTCGACCTAGGGCTCCATTTTGGAGACCAAAGTCAGAACCAAGATAGCTGAGGCTGTATAAATTAAATTAAATATTTGTTTTATTGTGTTTTGGACTAACCCTGGAAGCAGGACCGAAGGAACGTGTGTCTGCAGCTCAGAATGCCTCAAAGGAAAGAGGCAACTGCTGACCAGGGCGCCCGGAGTGTCCCGGGCGCCCCCAAGGTGAACACAAAACACAAAGAAGCAAATGAACCTCGACAGTACATTCTGAGGGCGCCCCCGCTGTCCCGGGCGCCCCCATGGCAAACAAACTGAAGAGTTAAGCTGCTGCCGCGTCTGCACTGCGCACCCAGGGCGCCCCCGCTGTCCCGGGCGCCCCCAGCCACTCTTACGCAGGAGACTTCAGCGCTGCGGATAAGAGTTGGCCGAGTCAACCAGGGCGCCCCCAGCGTCCAGGGCACCCCGTCAAGACCTTATCTCGAGGTTCAAGGGATAAGTCGTTGACTGCGCCTTGTGTGGATCTGCTGCCACGTGGGGGGGCGACCCCGTCGACCAGGGCGCCCCCAGGCACTATAAAAAGGGCCCTAGACCCTTCTCTTCAATACACAGCTTTCATTCAACGCATCCAAACACTCCGACGACCGCACTCTGCTCCAGGAACTTCCCGACTCAAGTCCGAAGCGCCGTCGACCTCCCGCTGCACCGAAACTCGAGCCTACCCCGGGAGTTGGTAAATACAGAAGTGTAATCTTTCTTATTGCAAACTGTATTTCTCTTCTGTATTCATTCTACGCATTATAGAATTGCCCAAAGTAAACGGTCAACGACCGTGGGCCTTGGAGTAGGAGTCGACCCAGGCTCCGAACCAAGTAAAACGACCTTGTTAGCGTTGTGTTGCTTTGTCTCTATTTCCGCCGCCCACTTACTCTTTTTTAATCCGAACGATTTGCGACATTCACCCCCCCCCTCTATCGCATCTCTCGATCCAACAGAATCTCCAGGTATTTTTCAGCACGATCAGGTAAATACTCCTCCTATTTTGTCTGAAAATTGCATAGAGGTACCTCAAATTGATTTTATTATTTTTAATACACCTAGGGATGCATCTCTTGTAGAATTTGCTTGTGAAAAATCCCTAGAGGTACCTAGTGTTGAATTTGCTGAAAATGAAGCATGTTGTGTTACATCAGATGCCAATGCTGAGTGTGAAAAATTTTTAGAAGTACCTAGTATTGTTGATTGTTGTGATGAGTCTTTTGATATATCTTATGCTGAAAATAATTGTGAAAAATTCATTGAGGCACCTAAAATTGATTTCATTGGCTGTAATACATTTCTTGATACATCATTGATGGAAAATAATTGTGATATTTCTATTGAAGTGCCAAAAATTGATTTCATTGTTTGTGATGAATTTCTGGATGCAAATTTTGTAGAAAATAATTGTGAAAAATTTATTGAGGCACCAAGAATTGATATAATTGGATATGATGCAGATTTGGATACATTTCATGTAGAGACTGATATTATTTTATTTCTTTCTGACCCTGCACGCTTGAGAGAGGTATTACATTGTGTCCAGAAGACTTCAGCAGTGGATACTCCAACTGAACAGACTTCAACCTCCTGGAAGGACTTCTAAAAGGCATAAAGAAGGAGGAGATGATTTTACTTTAATTTGAAGCACTCCATTCCTTCAATGGATTTTGAACCTGAATCGCCTGCGGCCACCTGAACAAATTTTTGTAAAGTTCAAGTGTGGGGGAGCCCTAATTCTCTCAGCCACCCAGACTCCTCCACTGCCCCGATGGAGGCTACTTCTGGATAGACTCCGCCCACCAGAAATAAAGGGGAGATTGTTCTTTCTTGTATTTTCTTTTATTACATGTTTCACTTTTATGGCTTCTAGAATTTTCTTTTAAATCGAGTCCTTACTAATAAATGCATGAGTAGAGTAGAATGCATAGGAGTCATTGTAAATACCTTGTTATTTCTTTTGTCACTTTTTCTTGCATAACTAGGAATAAATGTATCCCTCTAGGTTATCTCCATGTCATTTTAGAATCTCTTAGAAAATAAATTAAATTTGGTTGTTAAAACTTAGAGTTTGAGCTAATGGATGAATTCTTGGATGCTT
The DNA here is from genome assembly GCA_024364735.1 of Boesenbergia rotunda. Taxonomy (NCBI): domain Eukaryota; kingdom Viridiplantae; phylum Streptophyta; class Magnoliopsida; order Zingiberales; family Zingiberaceae; genus Boesenbergia; species Boesenbergia rotunda. Next base: position 997,252 of record JAGFNQ010001573.1, read on the forward strand.
GAGTACTACTTTGCTATAGATTCTTAATTGAGGACTTGAGATGAATCGTTTTTGCCTAGTGAGAATTAGCCTTATCATTGTGACACACATATGTTATTGTGCTCTAGAACTTGCTTAGGTTCTTTCAAAATCATATTTCAATGATTGGATCACATCTATAGAGGATAATCACTTTGTTTACCTTCCCATATCAATTTTGGCAAAAATCATGTCTATTCTACTTGTCTTTCTTTATTCCTACTCTTAACCCCAATTTTTCTATGGATTTGTTTGCTTGGGATGTTTTCTTGATACTACTTTGCCCGAGACGGACAAAGATTTAAGTGTGGGGGAGTGATTGGTGATTTGGAATGAATTTTCATCAAGGATGCACTTTATTTCGGAAAAAAAAATTTTTGCCCAATTGAGTGGAGCTTGGTACCAAAAACAAGTGGGAATTCAGTTGTGAATTGGAGGAGAAGTGTTTCTCTCATTGCAACCATCATTGAATCTGGTTGAAGGAAAATTTCTGTGGACTAAAAGAAAAAAAATGATGAAAAAGAGATCAATGTGCCAAATTGAGTTGCAAGAAAGGGAAGTGGTCAAAGATTGAAAACAATTGAATGATTCTTGATCATCATTTGAAGATCCAAGGAAGTTGCACCTCAAGTTGAATTCGGGTGAGGCAAATGAAATGAAAACAGAAAAAAAAAACACAGATCAGAATTTGCAAAGAAGGAAAAAGCTGTGCCAAGTTGAGAAAAGTTGTGCAAGGTTTTAAAATGGAATGCAATAGCAGAATTGCAGCTATATATTGGCTGTAATTTCAGAAAAACTTTGAGTGAAAGCTGAGAAGAAGTTGAGCTAAGGCTGTAGAAATCAGAAACTACAACTAACCGGAAATACTTTGGGAGAAGCTGAAATGTAGCAGTTCTTTGCTGGAGAAATCAGAAATACTTTGGGAGAAGCTGAAAAGTTGCAGCTGAACACAATCTAAGCTGGACAGAAATGAAACAAATGCTGAATTGATTGCCAAGTAAATCTCAGAATTTATCTGCCGAATGTAATCAGCAGTGCAGTGACTTGGCTGGAAATCCAACTGACTGATCAGAAATTGTGTTTGTAAAGCTGAATTGCAGCTCACTGATCAGGAAAGGAAGCTGATTTGCAACTAATCTGAATTGGATTGAAACCGTGCAGATCAGGAATGAATAAAACAGTGAGGAAGCAAACAATCCGTTAAGAACAAAGAAGAAGAAAATCTACAATGAGTACTTGGAGTTGCCACTTCTTGTGCCAAATGTGCTGATCAGTCCACTTGAAGCTCACGGAAGGCTGGGTTAAAGTTGTTTCTGATAAAGGTTGAAGCATGGCCACAACATAACTGAACCCAAAAGTGAAAAACAGAGAAGAAAAAAAAAACAAAAGGAACAAAGTGGCAAGTATGAAAAAAATCTGTGCCAATTTTACAAGTGAAGAAAAATTCTGTGCTAAAATAGTTTGTGCAGATCAGAAATGGGAATGAGCTGAACTGATCTAAATTGAAACCAATGCAAGGATTGCTGAACCATTTTCGAGTGGTCGGATATTAACTTGTTACTCAACCATTTTCGAGTGGAACACCTAAATTTTCCACTATCAAGTGATGCAAATATTATTGATGCTAATTGTTTTGAGAGATCAGAGAATTGCCATGAATCTAAAGTGGAGCAGGAATCTGAAGAAGAAAAAAAAAGGAAAAGTGAATGAAGTGTGCCAACTTGTAAAGGGTTTTGTATCAAAATGAGTTATAAGAGTAGTTTAGTGAGGGTTGTAAGTGGAGCATCTATGTCACTTGATGTTTTAAGTTCTCTGATGCAAATCTGATCTGAAGTGCTCCATTAGAAGAATTCAGAGCAGAGAGAAAAAAAAAAGAGAAAAGACAACAAGGAGTCGAAATGGCACATAATTGAAGACTTGGCACTATGAAATCAAGTGAAGTTTTTCTCATCCGAATTAAAACCTTGTTCCATTACATATTTGACCTTACTAGAGGATAAAAGAAGAAGAGAAAAAATCAGAAAAGAGAAGAAAGAAACAAAGTTGGCACGCAATAGGCAACTTGGCACAATGAGAACAAGGAAGGTGTCTTCATCCAAATCAAAGGCAATTATTTAAGTTTGACTTCACAACACTTTTGAGATCATTAGGGGACTGTATAGAGAAGCAAAGTATATAGAAACATCTTTGAGCACTCAAGTCTTCCGCTTTACCAATTTTTCCATTTCTTGGTTTTACTCATTTCTTACATTTCCATGTTTTCATTGTTTTTGTATATGTGATCCTAATCATGATTAATGGTGGAGAGTAGATAATAAGCAAGCCTATGGTAGTGCAAAAGCATGTGTGTTTGAGTGAGCTCCATTTCCATCATCAACTTAGAACTTAAGGAGAGAGCCACCAAATTTTCCTTGAACGGCTATGAGTTAAATTCATCTCAATGACTCATGATGATGAAAAGGCTAAGTTGTTGATTTAAGGACAAGATACTAATCCATAGAGCTTAGATTTATGAGAATTGACAACCTTAGGTAATTTCTTTTCATTTGCTTCTAATTATGCTTAAGAAATCTAGGGGATACTTATTTAGTAGTTTCGCGAGACGCTCAAGGTTAAGTGTGGGGGAGTTGATAAGTACCATTTTGTTGATTATTTTAATTGCTAAAATCCATGTTTGACCCATTATTTACTTGCTTAATTGTGATTTTACCCTAGGTTTTAGAACTTCCTCTTATTTTGGACTTAATTGCAAAATTACACATTTTTGGATTATTTGGCCACTAAATTTTTGATCTATTTTTGTAGGCATGAAAGGTTCATGGACCTAGGGCATACTAGGTCAAACTTGAGTCGGAAGTGGACCCGGATCGAGTTATCAAGCTTTGGATTAATCTGGGTCGTCCGATTCAAAAACGGCTAGATCTGAGCCATCCGGGACCATCTGAAGCAATCCGAGCTAGGGTTAGGGTTGATCAAGTACTCTGATTAAGATCTGAAAGTTTCATCCCAATCAGAGCTCAATCAACCGTTGGATCAAGCTCGGAGGGCTCTAGATCGTCCATTCAAAGACTAAGTTGATCTGGACCATCCGTTGCACATCTGGAGGATCCGAGCTACCACGAGGCAGATCCTGACCCCTGATCAACATCCTCAAAGTTTGGCTCAAATCAGAGCAAGATCAGCCGTTGGATTTTCTCAAATCAATCTGGGTCGTTCATTGCTAATGTATTTAATCAAATTTTCTCAGCCTTTCTCCTCGTCGCGTCTCCGCCGCTACAGTAGTTTCTTCGTTTTCTCTTCATTTTTGCTTCAATTTTTCTCCAATTCGAGGCGCGACCACCTCAACTTCAACCCTAGATCATCATCTGGATCATTGGAGATATGCTTGGTGGAGAATTCAACTCAAGCTTCATCCGGACAGAGTTCGCTTGAGGGTTTCGGCATCTCTGTGGTCCGGGAGCTTAAATCTCAGTTACAATCAATTTCAGATCACCTGAGCCACTTGTAGGGGTTCTCAGGTGAGCTCAGGTCTTCTCCAAATCATCATCGCAGCTCAACAAACTGAGATCGAGGCGTTCGGATTGGAAATCTCCCAGCTGATGCAGTTTGAGCAGAGTTCATCAATCCAATCTGATTTCCACTGATTTGCTGTGCTTAGGGGTTCGAGGCCAGCCCTTGCTTGACGACCAAGGAGGTTTTGAGCTCGGGAAGGGTTGAGGATTAGTTTTCCGTAGTTAATTTCAGTCAATTAGTTGTAATTTCGTTTCTGCAGTTAAATTTCCTATTTCTGATTCTGTTTCAGCGGCTATAATTTCGGTTCTGAATGGTTTTTCTGCTTAATTAGGTTTCATTCGGCAAGTAGTTAGTTAGTGAACTTGTTTAGTGAACACTAGTTTGAGATTTCAATTCATTAATTGTTGTTTAATTTCTTGTGTATCATTTCTGCAATTTTCCCCTGTGCGTATCAAGTTATTCAGCAGCGTATCATCCTTTAGTTTCTGCAAATTTTCGGTTCTTGAGCTCCCTTATATAGCAGCTAGTCTAGTTTATTACTGAGTTGATCTGATACTAGTTTGATAAAATCGATTTAAGTGTGCTTGTAGTGGTGTTTCTGCTCTGTAGTTTACTTGGTATGCAGCAATTCAGCTTTTCCCTGTTGCGTATCAAGATTTCATCTTGCTTATCAGTTGTTATATCTGCTAATCAGATTGTTTCCGTATCAGTTTCTATTCGGTAATGTTTCAGTCCCCATTCTGCAATTCCGTGTGTAATTTTGCATAATATTTGTCTCTGAAACTCAGCTTATATGCCCCTGTGTCAAGCTATTGGAAGCTGCCCTATATAGAGTAATGATTCAGTCTGAATTCTGATCTTTATTGCTGCACTTGAGTTTAGCCTTGAATCCTTGTTGACTTCCAATGAATTTCTGACCGGCAATCCTGATTTCTATCCTGCATATCATGTTTACTTAATTTCTGCAAGTTTGTGACAAGTAGAAACTTATTTCTGAATAGTTGTTAGCTTGTTTGGCCCTTAGTTGACTTGATGCTTCCATTTAGCTGAAGTAAGCATACTTGGCAGTTTGAATTGTGCTTGGAATCGATTTATTATACATCCCATTTGTTTCTGAAATTCCATTTCTATTTTTTGCAGTTTAGTGAATCTCTGCCATTGTGTCAAGTAAAGTTTCTGGATTGGAATTGTATTGGGATGTTCTAGGATTGCTTTGCATTAGGTTGGTCTTGAGTTTGACGTTGAAGCAAGACTTTGCATTAGCTCTAATGGGAAATTCAGTTACTGTGTAGCTGCAATTGCTTAGCCTTTGTTTTTGCATTTGATATTAGATTTGCTTCCAAAGTCCAAGTTTGCTTAGCTACTGTGTTGCATCTGAATTAAGCACTTGTTTTCCAATGAATTGATTAGTTTAATCTGAATAGATCAGTTAGAATTCCTGCAGCTAGTATCAAGTTTTTGGCACATCAATCTTTTTCCTAGTAAGGCAGTCTTCCTCTTTTGAACATCAAGTTGTATCAAGTTTGGATTTTGTTACTGCATTTGGTTTGTCTTGAGTTTGGTTTTGAAATCAAGTCTATGTATTGGTTGCAAGTGAAAGTCAGCTGCTGTGTGCTTCATTGATTGGCATCTGTTCTACATATTGAATCAGATTTGTTTTCCAAAAGAATTGCTTAAGTGCTTTAGATAAGTAAGAAGTCCTTTGGGTTAAGTTATAACTTGCAATTTCTTGTTTAGTTCATGATCAAGTTCCTTCTCTTTTCCTTGTGTTTTCATTTCCGAATTGCAACAAAAAAAAACCAGATTTAATTTGAAACCCAAAAACATAAACGACACATAAACACAAGCGTGAATCACACAACATCAACTAGTCCCGAGGAAAAATACGACCTGTAGCCCCTTTACTACGTTTTCATACTTGATTGCAAAAAGGGTTTCCAGCATTTATATTCATATTCTAAATTCTGTCGGTCCCACACATTTCGTGACAATTTAATCTAGCTAAATCGGGTCCATCAGGTATACCTGATAAGGTCACGATTTTCTACCTTGTGACCGATTGTGTGTAGACCGTTCATCAGCTCCTGGATCCTGGCGTGGAGCTGGGCTGCTGACTCGCCTTCGTTCATTTTGATTGTGTACAATTTGTTCAGCAGTAGGTCCCTTTTGCTGATTCTTGTATCGGAGGTGTCTTCGTGCAATTCGATCAACTTACTCCAGAGTTCCTTCGCACTGTTGAAGGGTCCCACCCGGTTCAGTTCTTCTTTGGTTAGTCCGTATTGGAGTGTCTGGGTTTCTTTTGCATCAGCCTCGATCTTCTTCTTCAGTGAGGCGTCCCATTCTATATAATGTTGTGCCACTCCTTCAGCATACTTGGGGATTTCCAAACCAGATTGGATTATGATCCACATATCCACCTGAGTTTTCAGGTGGACTTCAATCCGACTCTTCCAGTAGGAGAAGTCTTCTCCACTGAAAAGTGGTGGTCTAGCTGTGCTGAACCCCTCTTGCATGGTCATTTAAGATTTCTAAAAAAAATTCTATCCCAAGACTTGGTCTTGGATTAGTAGTGCGGGAACAAGATAATTAAAAAAACCGATCGAGTGGTGTTGCACCAACCTCGATTAACAAGAAAAATTCGAAAGAAAATAAAAAAAAATTGTAAGATCCGAAAAACTCTCAAATTGGTGGTTGCACCAAATTTGAGTCACCCACTCTGATACCACTTGTTGGATTGAGAAAACGATAGAGGGGGTGAATATCGTTAAAACTTTTCGGATAGAATAAAGAGCAAATACGCAGCGGAAATAAAGTAATGCACGCAAGAACACAAGGATTTTTACTTGGTTCGGAGTCGCGGTCGGCTCCTACTCCAAGGCCCATGGTTCGTGACCGTTTACTTTGGGCAATACTATAATCGCGCAAAACAGGTTTACAAGTTGAGTACAGAAATATTGCAGGAAATGAAACTAGTTACACTTTTCGTTACTGATGCCCGATATGGATCGTATTTCGGAGCAGAGGGACGTCGTAGCGCTTGAACGAAAAGATTTGGAGCGTTAGAAAACTGCGTTGTTGAAGCCTTGGGGTCGAGCCCCTTTTATAGAGCTCTATCGGACGCCTGATGCGTTGGGGGCGCCTGACACGTGCCCTCCGATCTGCGAATCCTTATCCGCGGGCTCGGTCAGCGCTTATCCTCCCCACTTGGGCGCCTGAGCTGATGGGGGCGCCCGTGACCTCATGGGCGCCTGATCCGCCTTGGTTCAGTGGCTTCGCAGCTATGATTTGGGATTTGCCTTCACTCTTGGGCGCCCGTATCCTTACGGGTGCCTGAGCCCATTCGGGCGCCTGACTTCGTTCGGGCGCCTAGGCCCAGTGAAGAACCTTCACTTGTAGACGATCAGTCCTTCGACCCTGCAACTAAGGTTAGTCCCAAAAAACATAGTAAGTAATAATTACAGCCGTAGCTGTGTTGGTTCTGACTTCGGGTCTCCCAAATAGAACCCTAGGTCGAACCGACGCCTACTGTTCCCTCGACGGGGAACGCGCCCTCACCTACTCCTCTCAGGAGAGTTTACCTTTTGCTAACCGGCTCCTCCGGTTGGACTTTTGCCTGATCCACCTGACCAGGTCTTCGTGCTCAACTTCCGGTCAGGTCTTCGGAGCCCCGCCCCTTGCTAGGACTTCGTGCCCAGTCCTCGACCAGGACTTCTTTGCCCGAATTCCGGTCAGGTCTTCTTGCCCAGTCCTTGACCAGGACTTCTTTGCCCAGCCCTTTGCCAGGACTTCTTGCCTAGTGTACCTAGGACTTCTTCCTGCACACTCAGTGAACAAAATTAGAACACAATAGCATCTTAACTTCTGAACCCTTTGCTATTATCAAAACCCAGGTTTGACTTAAGTGCTGCCTGTACCAACAGTATTGAATTGCTCAATGTCCAAGTAGGTTAAGTTTAGTTTTCACAATTTACTAGTTTAATTCCTGCTTTAGCTAAGTCTACTTTGTTACAACTGTTATTTCATTCTTATTCACAAACAACCCCCAACCTTATTTGAAAACCCAAAAACATTAAACGACATCTTCAAGCTTGAACTAAACATCCTTAACTAGTCCTTGGAAAATACGACTTGAGGCCCCTGTACTACATTTAATTTTGTGAGCTAGGGTTTTCAATTTATAAATATCTAAATTTGAGGTTCATTCGTGACACTTGATATTGGGCTCCATCAGACAGCCCATTATCCTGACAAAGGAGGATCTGGATCGCTTGGTGGCCAACACCATCAAAGAGGCGCTCGAATAGCACCAAATCGAGCAAGCCACCTTACAGCAAGGTGTTCCTATGCGGGAGGAGATCCCTAGAGTCTCCATCTCGCACCTTCAACCGCGAAGATCCATCACACCATCGAGGCGACGCACCGATGCAGCCCTAGGATCCAGGAGAGACTCCCCCGAAGATATTTAGAAGGCTAACTCGGTAGCCTCTAGCGCACTGAGACATGAAGAGGGGCAAGGGAAGAGAGAGGAACCTAAGCCCTCCCCTAAGGCTCCCTCCACTCCCATCTCATCGGAGATTGTGGAAGACCCCATGCCGAAGCAGTTTCCCGGACTGGGGATTGCTGAATATGATGGGAAGGCAAATCCGGAGGATCATGTCTACAAGTTCGAAAATGCGGCGCTCCTCCACCAGTACACCGACGGGGTAAAGTGTCGGGTGTTCTTGAACACTCTATTCGGAGCAGCCCAACGCTGGTTCCAGAGGCTGCCCCCGGGTTCTATCAACTTCTTAATGGAATTCAGGACCGCCTTCCTCCACTACTTTGCCAGCAGCTGTCGCTTTCAGAAGACGACATTAAACTTGTTTGCTCTCAAGCAAAAGTCGATAGAACCGCTCAAGGAGTACATCCAGTGATTCAACTGAGTGGCACAGGATGTGCCAACTATGACGTTGGAGATCCTCGTCAGTGCCTGCACTCAGGGGCTTACGGAAGGAGATTTCCTCAGATCTCTGGTGAAGAAGTCGCCCACTAGTTTTGATGACTTGCTAGGGCGCTCTGTCAAACACGTCAGTATGGAGGACATGCAGTTTGCCCGTCATAAGGAACCAGCCGAAGTCCCCCCTCAGGTCGTTACCCGGTCCGAGAGGAGGGAACCCCCAGCCCCGGCTCGAGGAAAAGACCTTCACCTAGGGAAGGACCAGTGGGATGGTAGGCGAAAGCTGGTTGAGATAGTGGACACTAAGCAGCCGGAGCCACTGATGAAGTATTGCGGTTTCCATGGCAATATTACATACTTCGCCGAGGAGTGTCATGCCTTGAAGAAAAAACTAAGTGAAGAGGCAGACCCCAAACCTTGAAAGAAGTTGTAGAAGATGGAGTATCGCCGAAATTCCCCCCAGCGAAGCTTTTCTCCAAGACAGAGGCAGTCGGGAGAGAAAGAGACCCGACACCGGTCCCGATCTCGGTCTTGGGGAAGGAGTTGGGGGCCAGCACCCCACAAATCTCCCTCCTTGGAAAGAGACCCCCGGAAGGGCAAGGCCCCTACACGCGGCCCGCCCTGTGGGCATGTGGGAGTTATCTTCGGAGGTCCCACTGGTGGATATTCCCATCAGGCCAGGATATCCAACACTCGGCATCTAGAGAACTATGCTATTGGGATGAGCCGGAGCCAGGGTCGTGGCCCTACGATCTCGTTCGGCTCCAAAGACATGGAAGAGGTGCAAGCTCCCCATGAAGACACCTTGGTGATCCTTGCCCGCATCGCTAACTATGAGGTCAAGCGCATCTTCGTGGATACAGGAAGTTCTATGAACATCTTGTACAAGGCTGCGCTAGACCAAATGCAGATCGACGAGGATGAACTACTGTCAATCTCGACCCCGTTGTTCGGCTTCACCAGGTATCGAATACAATCGATAGGGCAAATCACCCTATTGCTATCGTTGGGTAGCGACGTACTCGAGAGGACTAGGAGGACACCCTTCCTGATCGTGGACGCTCCCTCATCCTACAACATTATTTTGGGCCTCCCGACGCTCAATATCTTTCAGGCGGTGGTCTCTGTCTACCACCAGAAGATAAAATTCCTGATTGGCGACCGAGTGGCTGAAGTCAAAGGGGGCCAGCTGGTGTCTCGGCGATGGTACAGTGGGGAAGTCAGGGCGGAGTCCCAGAAGAACCCGAGGGCGCAAGACGACTAACAGGAGGAGGCAGCCATGCACAGAAGGACAGGAACGGAAGGCTCACAAAGCTAGGGCAGGCCAGCTGTCTCCAGTCTGGTCACCCCCGGTAAGATGTGTGTCGCATACTGTGTACTTGTCTATGTGTTTTTGCTACCTTGCAGTGAATTCATGAAATAAAGAAACATGCCCTCGCACAAGTTCCAGTACATCAATCAATACCCTAGTACCTCACGGTGCTGCGGATGCCCGGGGTACTTAGGCTTGGTCTGGGTGCTACGGACTCCCAACTAAGAATCAAAATCCTAATACCTCGTGGTGCTGCGGATACCCAGGGTACTTAGGCTTGGTCTGGGTGCTACGGACTCCCAACCAAGAATCAAAACCCTAATACCACGCGGTGTTGCGGATGCCCAGGGCACTTAGGCTTGGTCTAGGTGCTACGGACTCCCAACCAAGAATCAAAACCCTAATACCTCACGGTGCTGTGGGTGCTCGGAATACTTAGGCGCTGCAGAAGTAAGGTTAACACACAACCTACCAGACATGGAACAAGCATCTTCAGATAAAGGGAAACCGACAGGACCTTTCCTTACTACTCAAAGCGCTTATACATCAGAAACAACAGGTGTTTCCTTTATTTCTATGTAAAATACATTGACAATGGTGTCTTAGGAGAACACAATGAATAGGGGATGCAATCAGTAAGGCCAGTAGAGGATATCACTCCTCTGCCCGGGCCCTCCTCTATCGCTTCATCATCCCCCGCATGGTCGCTTATCCTGGAGCCTTCTTCCAAGGGTGGGCGAGCGGGGAGCCATCTTCATAATGGTCAGGGTCCTTGAATTGTTGGTTGCGGCTGGGACTTCTGGATTCTCCCTTTTCATGACCATTTGTGAATGAAAGAGAAATAGGAACAACTCGGGGTACACATGGATGAAACAATTGCATTCAAAGATCCTGATTGCCCCTTACAGTTAACTCCCATCTAAGGATAAAGAAGAACTACAAAATACAAAGGAAAGAGGAGGGGGAGCAGTGGCTGCAACTCCTCCCCAGATGACAAACTACTCCTGACCCGACTGATGTCCGATGCCCAAAACTCGGGGAAACGGGCGATCAGGCGGAGGAGAGCAACCGAGGATGTACAGGAGATGCTCCCAGGAGAAACAAAGGAGGTCATCACTGCCATGCTCCCCGGTGAAGCATGTAAGGTCTTTTCCGGATGACAGTGTGGAACATGTGGTTCCATCCCCGACGTGCTCTACCAGAAAGAGGCAACATCATCTCTGCTATGCTCCCCAGTGACGCCAAAAACCCCTGGTAGAAGGGGGGACGAAGGAGGACGTGCCGGAAGGCAATACGTTTCATAGGGAACTCTGGGAGTGCCTGACTCAGCCCAAATAGACGGGACTTCGCACCCCGTTGGGCGGTTAACTTTCTCCCTTAGCGGGTTCCCCTCAAGGCTGCAACCTCCTTTTCCTCTCTGGTCCATGAGATGGGGAAGAAGAGATGGAGGGGAACGAACGCGTTGGCTTCACACCTTTATATAGGGGGTTGTCCAGCCGCATTTAATGCAGGCACGACGCAGGAGCAGTAATGGATGCCAACCCTGAAGCGTCGTGTCGATTGGTATGCCTCCACCATGCTTGGGAAATCACAACCCTTTATGGGTCAATTCAATGGATTGTGTGAGATTCGGAGATGATGGTTCGGAGGCCGCAAACACTCTCTAGAGAGAAGAGTCGACATGGGCCCCATAGGAGAATAGCTGCGAGCTAGGTACTTGAGCTTGCGGGAGTAACTTGGGGAGATCCGTGCCTAGGATCAAACCCGAAAAACCTCGATCTTTCTACTCTCTGAGCTCTCGAGGCGAAGACAAATGACATAGAGAGCCAAACGCAAAAGCATGCACATGACAGTAAGGTAAAGAAATGTTGTCATTATAATCAAAATGGGTACATCGAGGCCCAGCTCCCGGGTAAGACATAATCCTACAGCTCTTTGTCCATGGGAGGGAGCTCTTCCCAAATTCGACCGATGCTAATGAAGCCCAGGTCAGCATCCGGAGGCAAAAGTTAGGCCTTTTCAGTTGGTCAATCGCCCCGTAGAAGCCTTGCTTCAAGCGCTTCATTACCTGGCCGGCAATGATGTCGCCAAACTCATCCGACTCCAGGTACTTAGACTTGAAGTCTACCTCGTCCTCTTTCATACCGGAAGCCTCGGCAGCCCGAAAGTTGCACGCGGCGGCCTCAGCAGCCTCCTTGGCACACTTTAGCTGCTCCATCTCTACAACCATTTTGTCTTGGTCTGCCAGGGCCTCCTTGAGCCTGTCCAAGATGGCGCACACTTTCGATCGTGCCTAGGCCAGATCTTCCTCAAAGACAGACAGGCGATCAGCCGCCATCAGGAGGTCGAACTCCTTCTGGGCAAGCTAACACGCTTAATCTTTGACACATTCATTTGACCTCTCGGCCGAGGCCTCTAGAAGGCGGATATCGCTCAACAACCTCTTCTCCTTCGCTTGAAGCTGGTCCCGCTCCCAAGTCGCCCGGAGCAGGTCATTAGTAACGGCCACCGCCTTCTCGGATGTCAAACGTTCCCGGTTCCTGGAACTCTGAAGAGAGGACTCCATGGCCAGAAAGGTGTCCAGCTGATGCTCCACCTTCGCGCGGAGATCTTTGTTGACCCCCGTTTGCATAAGTCCCGCTCGGTGCTCGTGGTCAGCTACGACCTCTGCTCTTAGGGCCCGGTGGGTCAAGGCTTCAATCTGGAGCCAAGCGTACAAGCCACGACCGACTATCAGGTAGTCTTCAGCCGCCTATCATTGTACCAAGGAATTATAAAACATACAAGAAAACATCCTATGTACCGGGGACACACACCTTTAGAAGGGACTCACGGAGAGTGGTGAGAGGCCCCGCAGAGACTCGCACGGCTACTTCCCCTTGAGACCTCGAGGTGTCAGCCCGGCTCTCAGAAGGCAACGAGCCCCTGCACGGAGGAAGTAGCTGGACAGCAGGAGCTCCGAGGGCAGTGTAGTAGGGTCGGAATCACCCTCCTCAAAGCTGGAAGTCCCCTCGGAAGAAGGTCCCTCAGCAGGAACCTCCTTCAATTGCACTGGGGGGAAAGATTGCATGGAAGCCTCCAATGCCGCATCTAGCCTCTTTTGAAGGCAGTCGAGTTGCATTCGATATTGGGTGGGCAATACTTTCTTACCCTTAGGAGCCTCAGTAGGGTCAACTGAAGGAGAGTCGAAGGCCTGAACACCTACCTCCAGAATAGCAGTCAACGGAATGGGTGAAGATAGGGGAATGGATTCCCCGCCATCAAAAGGAGAAACATCCTCCTCAGGGACATAGGGAAGGGTACTGGGGCCATCGGAGCTCAGCCTTTTCCATCTGGGACCCGAGCCTTCCGGAACCTGCCTCTTCTGCCGACCAGAGAATTGGGTCATCGAGGGGGTAGTAGGAGGTGATGACTCCTCGCTGACCCCCTCCGGATGGAGAGCAGCCGGGGGTGAGTCACCCTCTGAAGGGACGTCCGCCCAAGGGTCAACTGAATGACTGGAAGTCCCCTGGTTCACAAATGAAGAAGGCGCAGCAATAGCCTCTGCCCGTCCAAGTGAGACAGACCCATAGGATGATTCGGCAATCCCCTCTAAGTACTCGGTGGGCACAGAGGGTGCATTAGGAGCGGCATGGGGAGGAGCCAGCGCCACCTTGTTGGCCTCCTCCCACTTGATAAGTCGGTGCATTGCCCTCGGAAACATGAGTTCCTCTATAATAGGCAGGCTAAGGGATATCAATTAGAACTACTAAGCATTGACGCAAAGGATGAACGTACTAAGGCTGGGGCTGATCTGTGTCACTTTAGAGCTAAGCTTCGCTCGGTACATGAGCTCCTCACTCTGCACCAGACCCAGACCACTGAACTCTATGCAGGAGAGTATGTTCCTGGCGCGCTGGTAGGCTGGACTTTGGAGGAAATCCACCAAGGATGGAGGAGTCAGCAGATCCTCCGTCCAGCAGAGAGGACTGAAGGGCTGTGTAGGCAGTTGGATGAAGAAGAACTTCTCATTCCACCCTTTGTGCGAGGAAGGGAACCCCCTAGGAATCTATGGTCAGGACGTGCTGAAAAGTTGAAAACCCCACGCGAGCAGATCTGAATGAAGAATGAATGGAAAAGGCGTGGGGTCAGGGGGATGTCGAAGAGCTTAAAGATAATGTACGCCCCGCCCATTTGAGCAAAGGCGTTGGGGGCCATCTGGTGGAGGGGGATATCAAAATAGGAGGCCACATTCATGAAAAAAGGGGAATGGGGAAGCGGAGCCCTGATTCTACTTACCCCAAAAAGAATGTAAAGAAGCCTACGGGAGGCTCCACCGGTGTCTGATCTACTTTAGGGATCACCACCGTCATCTCGGCCGGAATGCCGTAGGTCTCAATGGCCACCTGCAGAGCCTCCGGCCTCACTCTCGAAGTGGCAGACTCGTACTACTCCGCCCAATAACCTTCCATGGTTCCTAAGGGAAAAGACGAGAAGGAGGCAGAAGACTTACTATAGCGACACAACCCCTCTAGCCCCATCAAGCGGCTCTCTAGGCCGTGCCCTACGGTCTTCCCACTCCCGACATTGGATTTTTGCCTTCCCCAGATTCAAACCCTAGACCTCCAGGATAAGTACTAAAGTTCTTTGAATCTGGTAGCCAAGTGAGCGCGGCTCACTTGGCTACCAGATTCAAGGAACTTTAGTACTTATCCTGGAGGTCTAGGGTTTGAATCTGGGGAAGGCAAAAATCCAATGTCGGGAGTGGGAAGACCGTTGGGCACGACCTAGAGAGCCACCTGATGGGGCTAGAGGGGTCGTGTCGCTACATAAAAAGACGCCTTTTTATTGTAGCAACATGTCCCCTCTAGCCCCATCAGGCAGCTCTCTAGGCCATGCCCTACGGTCATCCCACTCCCGACAGTGGATTTTTGCCTTCCCCAGATTCAAACCCTAGACCTCCAGGATAAGTACTAAAGTTCCTTGAATCTGGTAGCCAAGTGAGCGTGGCTCACTTGGCTACCAGATTCAAGGAACTTTAGTACTTGTCCCGGAGGTCTAGGGTTGGAATCTGGGGAAGGCAAAAATTCACTGTCGGGAGTGGGAAGACCGTTGGGCACGACCTAGAGAGCCACCTGATGGGGCTAAAGGGGTCATGTCGCTACATAAAAAGATGCCTTTTTATTGTAGCGACATGTCCCCTCTAGCCCCATCAGGCAGCTCTCTAGGCCATGCCCTACGGTCTTCCCACACCTGGAGGTGGGTTTTTGCCTTCCCCAAATTCGAACCCTAGACCTCCGGGATAAGTACTAAAGTTCATTGAATCTGGTAGCCAAGTGAGCGCGCGCTCACATGGCTACCAGGATTCATAAACTCTAGTACTTATCCTGGAGGTCTAGAGTTCGAATCCTAGGGAAGGCAAAAATCCACTGGCCAGGGGTGAGAAGACATAGTGAGTAACGACACGGTCGATGGTCGACGACCAAAGGGGTCAGGTTGTTGGGCCGCCAAAAATGGAATTTGACCGCCCAAGGGGCCGAGGTGTCAGGTCGACGGGCCAGGCCGTTACAATAAAAAGACGTCTTTTTATGTAATGGCCCCGCCTCTCTAGTCTCCGCAGGCAACCCTCTAGGCCGGCAACCCTACGGTTTTCCCACTCCCGACAGTGGGTTTTTGCCTTCCCCAAATTCGAACCTTAGACCTCCAGGACAAGTACTAAAGTTCCTTGAATCTGGTAGCCAAGTGAGTCCAGACTGAGTTTTGCCCGACCGAGAGTCTAGACTCTTGCCTTGCCAGCAAGTTATAAGCAAACTCAGCTCCCGTGCCCCACTCTGCTTAGTGTCTCCGATCGGACGCGTGGCGGCCCACGCTCCTGAGAATCGGCCTGAGCAAGTGTCTAGACTCTCATCCCCGCACGAGTTATAAGCGGGCATAGCTCCCGTGCACCCCTCGGAGCGGCTCTTAGCAGGACGCGTGGCGACCCACACTCCCTAAGTCTTGCCCGACCGAGAGTCTAGACTCTTGCCTTGCCAGCATGTTATAAGCGGGCTCAGCTCCCGCACACCACTCTGCTCAGTGTCTCTGATCGGATGCGTGGCGGCCCACGCTCCTGAGAATCGGCCTGAGCAAGTGTCCAAACACTCGTCTCGGCACGACTTATAACCGGGATCTGCTCCCAAGCACCCCTCAGATCGGCTCTCAGCCGGACGTGTGGCGGCCCACGCTCCCTGAGTCTTGCCCAACCGAGAGTCCAGACTCTTGCCTTGCTAGCAAGTTATAAGCGGGCTCAGCTCCCGTGCCCCACTCTGCTCAATGTCTCCGATCGGACGCGTGGAGGCCCACGCTCCTGAGAATCGTCCTGAGCAAGTGTCCAGATAACTCTCGTCCCCGCACGAGTTATAAGCGGGCTTAGCTCCCATGCACCCCTCGGAGCGGCTCTCAGCTGGACGCGTGGTGGCCCAGCTCCATGAGTCTTGCCCGACCGAGAGTCTAGACTCTTGCCTTGCTAGTACATTATAAGCGGGCTCAGCTCCCGCGCACCACTATGCTCAGTGTCTCCGATCGGACGCGTAGCAACCCATGCTCCTAAGAATCGGCCTGAGCAAGTGTCCAGGCTCTCGTCTCCGCATGAGTTATAACCGGGATCCGCTCCCAACCAACCCTCGAATCGGCTCTTAGCCAAACACGCGGCTGCCCACGCTCCCTATGTCTTGCCGACCGAGAGTCCAGACTCTTACCTTGCCAGCAAGTTATAAGCGGGCTCAGCTCCCGCGCACCACTCTGCTCAGTTTCTCCGATCGGACGCGTGGCTGCCCACGCTCTTGAGAATCGGCCTAAGCAAGTGTCCAGACTCTCATTCACACGAATTATAACCGGGATCCGCTCCCAACCACCCCTCAGATAGGCTCTCAGTCGGACGCGGGCCGACCCACGCTCCCTGAGTACTAACTGACCGAGTGTCCTATCCCTCGCCTTTACGCCATCTATGAGTAGGTGAGACTTCACAGAGTCCTCGCCCTGACTCTTAGGCTGAGCGAGTGGCAATTTTTCTCAATCGACTAAGTTCTAGCCTCCAGAGGTTCTGTCGATCTCGCTTGAGTGGCTAGCACTTAGAAGCTATTGTGCTCAAGTGTTTTATTCTGTCGCTCATGAAATCCGAATTGCTCAATTGCGCTCCCTCCCGAGTGGCTGAGCCATAAAAACCCTCTCATTCGGATATCTCACAAGCTTGATGGCTAAAATGTGATGGGCAAGCATTCCCTCACTCAGGTCGCTCGCGCCCGGACCCCCAACACTTAAACGCCAAGTACACAAGTACAGGCACGCAAAAGGAAAAGACTTGCATTCAGAGTAGAGCTAGCTATTACAAAAACGAGGCTCGGCCTCTACCAAAAAGAAAAGCAGCCAAGGGAGCGCCTCCCACAACGACTGCTTAAAATCTACGGGCATATCGTTGGGGCTCGGCATAAGCCCGGATTTGCTTCAACTCCTGCCAGGCTGCCTTCAGTTCTACCCCTTGGATGCCATGCTCCTTCCTAAATCGCTGAAGCTCTCTCGAGCAAGCACTCAGCTCTTCCTCTTTGGCCCTCAGATCTACGCACAGCGTAGAGGCTGCATGGCACGTGTCTAGGAGTTGGGCCTTGACCTTGGCCAGTTCCGCATTAGCCCATCTCTCGAGGTCCCGAGCTGTGCGCTCTGTTTGCTCTAGGCTAGCAATTCGACGTTGCGCCTGGGCAACTGACGTGTCTGTAGAGTCCAACTCCGACATGAACTCCTCAAGATAGGCTACCGAGTGGGCAGCACGATCCCGAAGGTCCAAGTTCTCGGCACACAGCCGGTTCAGAGTATCCCCGTTTAACTGCAACTCCGAATGGCGGAGCTGCGTCTCCAGTCTCTCCACCCGGGCTTCTATCCACTGCAGAACCCGAGCGTAGCTCAACAGACAAACAACCATGTCATAGGCTGAGCCAAAGAACTACAGGAAAGACAACAAGCATTAAAAGGCATAGAAAGAAGTGTGGATAGAACGAGAAGCAAACTTGACTAGCCCCCGAGAGGAAGGCATTAGCTCGACCAGTTGGGCTCCAGTAGTTGGCCTCCTAAAGGCCTTCATAGAAACGCTCGCCGAGCGGGCCGTATAAATGAACCTCCTTAGCCGACTCCCATGGCCGGGGCCCAGTGGCTGGGGCCTCCTGATAGCCCGTGGTCGGGTCGGCACGGGACGGCATAACCTGATCCAAGGGCCGGTTGATAGTGGCCCCTGCAACATTAGGAGACGAGGTCCCGCGGGCCGGCATGCTTGAAGAACCGACCTGGGTCGTAGGGGGCGGAGGAAGAGTGGCCCCCTGAACAGAGATCACTAGAGTGGGAACCGCAGGCGTGGGCACAACAGAGGTCACTGTAGGAGGCATGATCCTGACCCTCATCACTGGGTGGGAGCCGATGACAACCCCAATCGGAAGTAAAGAGTTAGACGGTCGATCTCTACGGTGCCTGGTCTCCAGTGGCTGGTCGTCCACGTCTAGGAATTCAAGATCAGGAGTCGACATCTCCCTAGTCGGGACATTCCCATTACTCGAAGAGGGCACATCAGCGGAAGTTGTTGCCTGGTCTCCAGCGGTTTGAGCGGCGAGTTCGGCATCGTCCAAAAGGAACCCCTCCTTCAAGGTTGCAACCCACATCTTGTGGAAAAAAAGATGAGGGGTTGCCGGGGAGGATTACCGGAAAACGGGAGGTGGCAGATCTCTCGCAAACGATAGCGGCAGAAGTAGTAGAGAAGCACCGGAAGAGAGAAGGTGATGGTGAGAGCCACAGCCCACACCTATATATAGGGGGAAGCTGCCAATCCTAGCCGTCCAAGGAGAGCCTTGGGGAAAGCGGGGTCGCGTTGGGGCCCTCTGATTGGATCCCTGGGGAATCCCGAGGCTCAAGGGGACGCGAGGACACTTTCAGTGGCAAACGGTTCGCCGCCTGAGGCGCCAATGACCGGTGATTGATGTTTCAGCACTCGATACACCGTTCGCCGAGTGACACGTCTCTTTGCCAATTAATGCAATTGCTAGAAAGTAGGATACGAATCGGCTTGCCTCAGGGATAGGATGGATGTGACAATCGAAAAGACATTGACCAGTAACCGAGGTGGCCAGGGCGGAAAGGGTTGGCCCAATCTAGACCCTTAAGGAATCATAGGTGCGCGCACTCCCACGGACTCCTTGGCTCGGCACCCAGTCGGACGCGTGGCGGCCCATGCTCCCTGGGTATGACCTGACCAAGTGGCCAAACCCTCGCTATCGTAAGTCACAAATGGGCATGCTCCCATGAATCCCTCGGCTCAGTTCTCAATCGGGCGCGTGGCGGCACACGCTCCCTGAACGCTTGCCGACCGAGTGGCTCACAGCAGATAAGTCTTCACGACTTCCTTAATTTCTTGGCTGGATGTGCGGCTCCCCACGCCTCCTCAGAATCAAGCTGACTCAATGAAGCTATGTTGAACTGCTCGAGTTGGCAGCTTTAAGTGTTTGGTTTGAGGCTGGTCGCACAGCTCTTAGTCAACTCACCTGAGTGGCCTACACATGAAAGTTACTGCGCCCAAGTGTTTGACTCAGGCACTCGCAAGGTCAGGTTGCTCACGTACGCTCTCCCCCAAGCGGTAAATACTTAGAAACCCTTGTGCTCGAGTGTGCAGCCTAATCGCTCACCAAGCCGAGTTAATGGATCGTTCTCTCACCTGAGTTGTTCACGCTAACAACAGAGCCATCAATATTCGTGTAGTGACACGACCCCTCTAGCCCCATCAGGCGGCTCTCTAAGCCGTGCCCTACAGTCTTCCCACTCCCGGCAGTGGTTTTTTGCCTTCCCCAGATTCGAACCCTAGACCTCCGGGACAAGTACTAAAGTTCCTTGAATCTGGTAGCCAAGTGAGTTGTGCTCAAGAAAAGGTAGTTACATCCGAATGAGCTTGAGTAAGAGGAAAAGTTATATTAAAGGGGTAAGAGCATTACAAAATCGAAGGCGAATCGCCTCCATGGACTGAAAGAAAAATGATCCTGTCACCAGGCGAGGTGGACTCCCAAGGGTGAGATAGTCTCCTGAAGCTTACGAGTTGCTGACGCGGGATCCGATGTTTGCTCCTGGCCTGCAATACAAAGACCGTTAGAACCCGCCGGGAAAAGTCCCGGCAAGGCACTCCAACGGTCAAGTCAGTCCCCGATGATGGTAGAGCAAAAGGAAAGCAATAAAACAATAAAATTACACTATTACGCGTACCTGGGGCGTGTGGAGTGGAGAGGCTTATATAGAAGGGGAAGCTGACAGCTGCTGCCCAGCCTGCCACCTTTTGTCTTGTAGTGAGGATAGGGCAAGGCATACCCAGAGGTGGCAGGGTGATGTGTTGCATACCGGAATAAGAAAAGGAGCACTGTCAACTTAAAGGTTAGCACCATTGAGCGCCGCTCGCCCTGACACAAAGGTATGTGGTCGCAGTACAGGGGGGTCAGGGTATGGCAGGAAGATCATGGCATCAGCGAGATACTCGCGATTAGGGTCGTAATGATACCATACCTGCGCCGACCCCATACTCCTTCTACTAGTCCTGTGTCAGGGAGTGGTTGTTCTAGTGAGTCACGACAATACCTCAAGCGCGAATGCCGACTGGGGGCACAGAAAAAGGAGGTCGACTGAGGGCCTAGAGTAGCGGTGCTGACTGAGGGCACAGGACAGGGAGGTCGACTGAGGGCCTAGAGTATCGGTGCCGACGGAGGGCACAGAACGAGGAATCCGACTGAGGGCCTATGATGATAGTATGACCCGATGATATATTAAGTAAAGCCCCCTCTGGCTCGGGCTTACCCCAGGAGCGTGGGCCGCCACACGCCGGCTGGGAGCCAAACCGAGAGGGGCGCGGGGGCAGGCCCGCGATAGTCTGGACACTTGGTCAGGTCGATTCTGAGGAACGTGGGTCACCACGCGCCTGATCGGGACACTGAGTCGAGTAGTGAGTGAGCGTATAGCTGCATATGCCTTCAAGAGGCTTTGAGATTGAGATTCCTACGACTCGGGAGAACTGAGATTCAGTGGCGTCGCGAATCGAGTCTTCTTGGACTCGACCCTTACAACCCAGGCCTTCGTAGTCTCGAGGACCTCTTGGGAGCTTCCGACCCCCTTAGTCTCGATGATTACCCTTTATCCGGGCCTACCCCTTCTCGTTCTCGAGGGAACTAGGCCGAGCGGCCCGTATAGGCCTTATACCCCACGGGCTCCCGAAGCCCACAAATTTATCTCCTACTGATGAAGCGCCAGGCTGCCGGGCCAGGCTACACGCAAACTGGCCTGGGATCATAAGCGTCCCCCTCGAGTCTAGTTGAAGGAGGTGATGAGTCCGACTGACTAGACTATCCTTCTTGCCCAAGCCTGGCGCACCCGAGTGACCGACTCACGTGGCTGACTTCCTTAGTCGACCCGGAGTTAGCGACTCACTCGGATGGCAGGTTGTCTCATCAAATTTCTTTTCACCTTCCCTTCGCAGAATCATTGCATATCCTTTCCTTAATTGCAGCCTTAATGGCCGGGGCCACGGGTCCACCAGCCATTCGTTTTCTGAGTAACGAGGAGTATGCCGCCCCTCTTCATGAATGTTTGACCCGCACGTGTGATATGTCATTTCAGGAACTGTCCCAAGCTCGATTGAACGGTCCCGGCTCGAGCCCGCCTTTTTCTCCACTCACCATCAGACGACTGGTGTCATTTTTAGGTTCCTATAAATAAGCTTCTCACATCACCATTTTTATCATCGCTTTTTAACCTCGACACCGTCCTGCTGCCGCTTCGAGCTCTGCTAGGGTTTTGGCGAGTTTCCCCATTCTGATTTCCTCCTCCGGCGACCTTTCTTCTCCGGTTAGTTTCTTCACTCTTCTTTGTCACATGGATTCACCTTCTTCATCCACCTCCCCTGCTGCACCCTGGTATTCTGCCATGGTGACTGACCTGACCGCCCATGACCTGGATCAGCTTCAGTCAGACTTCTTAATCCCCTTCGACCACAGGCTCCGCCTACCCAAATCAACTGACCGCCCTGACTCCGCCCCTTCCGGCTATATCACCTTGTCCCGAGACCAACTACATGTCGGTCTCCGCTTCCCCATCCATCCGTTCATCTCTTCGATCTGCACATACTTTCGCATACCACTGCCCCCAATTGGCCCCGAATGCTATCCGTCTGATGTGCAGATTGACTATCATCTTCACCTTGTATAAAATTCTCCTCCAGCCTGAAACCTTCCATTACTTCTTCTACACCAAACAACAGGAGTCGGGTGATTTTTTCTTCCAAGCCCGAGCCAAAACCTCCTTTCTAACCGAACTTCCATCCTCCAACAAAGGGTGGAAGGAGCGTTACTTCTTTGTTAAGCCCGTCTCGACCCCGAGCTGGCCCACGTCCTGGGTCAAGGATCTTCCTTCCTCTCGTCCTCTTTCCAAGTATTATCGCACCTCCGCCGCCTACCAGTCGGCAACATCCAAGCTAGACAGTAGGCGCTTCCACGGGGCACATTTGCTGAGGGAGGAGCTTCTTTCCTCCTTCGGTCTCAACCCCATGCCGACTCCCGGGTAGGACATAGTCAGTGAGTATTGTAATGTTTCTTTTGAACAATTTTTAGCTCTAACCAAGCTTGTGTTGTTTTTGCAGTTTCCTCAATGTTGGCCGCAGCCCTGGTGGAAGGCTTCGGCCTTGATGATACCGAGCTGGAGGTTCGGATCGTTGCCGAGCTGCAGGCAAGGGAGGGTACCCCGACTGGGGTTGCTTCAACGGACCCGGCTCCGACCGTCCCAGAGCAAACGTATGTCGCCTTTAAGACGGTTCCCCCCGTAGCAACCGAACAACCCGCCTCCTTAAAGCGCCGACGAGCCTCCTCCCCGACGGGGGACTTGCCTCAACCTTCTTCTAGCAAACGCTTAGAGAAGAAGAAGAAGAAACAGAAGAAGGTGGCTTCCGACTCGGGAGCCCCTCGTACCTCCACCGCCATCATACCTGTTACCGACCCCTCAATCTCCTCCGGCACACCTGAACTGTCACTGCCAGAGAGGTCGGGTACTCTGCCTGTGGAGGGTCAGATTAACCACCCGATGATGCACCTTCTGGTGCCTACCCGGTCAGACTGCCGCCTGGCTGCGCTGCGGGGTGAAACACCCGACCGGCTCCAAGATCTTCGCATGTACGGGTCGGTGGCCGACCGCTATATGCAAGGACTCGAGGGGTCCTATTTCTGGGGGTCTCGCAGCAAGGCTAACTCCTTTTTTCTGGAGGCTACTTAGGTACATGTAGACCTATCTCCTTCCTTTCTGTTCACTTATTCATCACTTAGCTTTATAATCTTCTGCCATTTGTCCTTTTGCAGTTCTGGGGGTCGTGCCATAGTCTCTCTATGGCACTTCTGGCCCACGCCACTACTCGTGCAGAGGCTGAGAAGAAGGTGGAACGCCTGGAGACAAGTCTGAAGCACACTCAGCTCGTGTCTGACGAGTCCTCTTTAAGCGATCTGCGAGCCGAGGTCGCCGCCCTTCAAGACCGACTAGCTCACTCTGAGGAGCATTTAGGGGTCGCCCGCAGCCAGGCCGAGATAGCCGACTTGGTTGTTGCCTAGGCAAACGCCAGGATCTCCACTCTGGAGTATTTTGAGAGGAAAGCTTGGGCGCTTTAGGCGAATACCCTGACCCGGGTGAACAAAGCTGAGGCCGACCTTCTAGGGGCGTCTGAAGTTGCTGAGTCCCTCAAATCCCAGCTGGGGGCCAAGGAATCGGAGGCGGCGGCCCAAGCAAAGTGGGCAGACAAATTGGCCAGCGAGCTAACCTCCAAGGATCAAGCGCTAGGCCATCAAACCGAGGAGCTTGAGCGGCTGAAAGCGGAGAAGGCCGACTGGGACGCAGCTCGGGCGAAGCTGGAGGAGATGCGATCCTATAAGGAGAGAGAGGCCGATCGATGGGAAGCCCATAGGGTTGAGTACATCAACTCTAAGGAGCTCACCAATCAAGTGTCTGAGCGAACTCGAGCTATGCTGAGGCAAAAAATGCTCAGCATGCTCAAGCAGCTTAAACAAGATGGGCACATAGCCCCTGACCTGCCCTCTACAACCTTCAAGTTCACGGGCATGTTCGAGGACCTGCCCGAGGTGGTCAGCCAACCTTTTAAGTGAAGATTAGGCCTTTTGTCTTCTTTTTCTTTCAGTCCATAGAGGCGACCCGCCTTCGATTTTGTAATTCTCTTACCCCTTTAATATAACTTCTCCTCTTACTCAAGCTCTTTCGGATGTAACTGCCATTTCTTTCAAATATTGATGGCTCTGTTGTTAGTGTGAACGACTCGGGTGAGAGAACGATCCTTTAACTCGGCTTGGTGAGCGATTAGGCTACACGCTCGAGCACAAGGGTTTCTAAGTATTTACTGCTTGGGGGAGAGCGTACGTGAGCAACCTAACCTTGCGAGTGCCTGAGTCGAACACTTGGGCGCAGTAACTTTCAAGTGTAGGCCACTCAGGTGAGTTGACTAAGAGTTGTGCGACCAGCCTCAAACCAAACACTTAAAGCTGCCAGCTCGAGCAGTTCAACATAGCTTCATTGAGTCAGCTTGATTCTGAGGAGGCGTGGGGAGCCGCACATCCAGCCAAGAAGTTAAGGAAGTCATGAAGACTTATCTGCTGATGAGCCACTCGGTCGGCAAGCGTTCAGGGAGCGTGGGCCGCCACGGACCCGATTGAGAACCGAGCCGAGGGATTCATGGGAGCATGCCCATTTGCGACTTACGACAGCGAGGGTTTGGCCACTTGGTCAGGTCATACCCAGGGAGCATGGGCTGCCACCCGTCCGACTGGGAGCCAAGCCAAGGAGTCCGTGGGAGTGTGCCCACCTATGATTCCTTAAGGGTCTAGATCGGGCCAACCCTTTCCGCCTTGGCCACCTCGGTTATTGGTCAATGTCTTTTCGATTGTCACATCCATCCTATCCCTGAGGCAAGCTGATTCATATCCTGCTTTCTAGAAATTGCATTAATTGGTGAAGAGACGTGTCACTGGGCGAACGGTGTATCGAGTGCTGAAACGTCAATCACCGGTCACTGGCGCCTCAGGCGGCGAACCGTTTGTCGCTGAAAGTGTGCTCGCGTCCCCTCGAGCCTCCGGATTCCCCAGGGATCCAATCGGAGGGCCCCAACGCGACCCCACCTTTCCCCAAGGCTCTCCTTGGACGACTAGGATTGGTCGCTTCCCCCTATATATGGGTGTGGGTTGCGGCTCTCACCATCACCTTCTCTCTTCCGGTGCTTCTCTACTACTTCTGCCGCTATAGTTTGCAAGAGATCTGCCACCTCCCGTTTTCCGGTAATCCTCCCCGGTAGCCCCTCATCTTTTTTGCAACAAGATGTGGGTTGTAGCCTTGAAGGAGGGGTTCCTTTTAGACGATGCTGAACACGCCGCTCAAACCGCTGGAGACCAGGCAACAACTTCCGCTGATGTGCCCTCTTCGAGTAATGGGAAGGTCCCGATTGGGGAGGTGCCGACTCCTGATCTTGAATTCCTGGACGTGGATGACCAGCCGCTGGAGACTAGGCATCGTAGGGATCGACCGTCTAACTCTTTACTTCTGTTTGGGGTGTTCACCGGCTCCCACCTAGTGAAGAGGGTCAGGATCACGCCTCCTATAGTGACCTCTGTTGTGCCCGCGCCTGCGGCTCCCACTCCAGTGATCTCTGTTCAGGGGGCCACTCTTCCTCTGCTCCCTATGACCCAAGTCGGCTCTTCAAGCATGCCGACCCGTGGGGCCTCCTCTCCTAGTTCTGCAGGGGCCACTATCAACCGGCCCTTGCATCTGGTTATGCTGTACCGTGCCGACCCCACCACGGGCTATCAGGAGGCACCGGTCACCGGCCCCGGGCCACGGGAGTCGGCTAGGGAGGTTCATTTATACGGCCCGCTCGGCAAGCGTTTCTATCAAAGCCTTCAGGAGGACAGCTACTGGAGCCCAACTGGCCGAGCTAATGCCTTCCTCTCGGGGGCCAGTTAGGTTTGCTTCTCCTTCCATCCACACTTCTTTCAATGCCTTTTAATGCTTGTTGTCTTTCCTGCAGTTCTTTGGATCAGCCTATGACATGGTTGTCTATCGGATGAGCTACGCTCGAGTTCTGCAGCGGACAGAAGCCCGGGCAGAGAGACTGGAGACGCAGCTTAGCCATTCGGAGTTGTAGTTTAACAGGGATACTCTGAACCGGCTATGTGCCGAGAACTTGGACCTTCGGGATCGTGCTGCCCACTCAGCGGCCTATCTTGAGGAGCTCATGTCAGAGTTGGACATTGCAAACGCATCAGTTGCCTAGGCGCAATGCCGAATTGCCAGCCTAGAGCAAACAGAGTGCACAGCTCGGGAGCTCGAGAGTCAGGTTAATGTGGAACTGGCCAAGGTCAAGGTGCTGCTCCTAGAAACGTGCCAAGCAGCCTCTACGATGCGCGCAGATCTGAGGGCTAAAGGGGAAGAGTTGAGTGCTTGCTCAGGAGAGCTTCAGCAACTCAGGAAGGAGCACGCCATCCAGGGGGCGGAACTGAAGGCAGCCCGGCAAGAGTTGAAGCAAGTCCGGGCTTATGCCGAGTCCCAACGATATGCCCGTATATTTTAAGCAGCCGTTGTGGGAGGTGCTCCCTTGGCTTCTTTTCTTGTTGGTAGAGGCCGAGCCTCATTTTTGTAATAGCTAGCTCTACTCTAAATGCAAGTCGTTTCCTTTTGTGTGCCTGTACTTGTGTACTTGGTGTTTAAGTGTTGGGGGTCCGAGCGCGAGCGTCCTGAGTGAGGGAATGCTAGCCCATCTCATTTTGGCCATCTAGCTCATAAGATATCCGAATGCGAGGGTTTTATGGCTCAGCCACTCGGGAGGGAGCGCAATTGAGAAATTCGGACTTCATGAGTGACAGAATAAAACACTTGAGCACAATAGCTTCTAAGTGCTAGCCACTCGAGCGAGATCGACAGAACCTCTGGAGGCTAGAACTGAGTCGATTGAGTAAAATTGCCACTCGCCCGACCTAGGAGTCAGGGCGAGGACTCTGTGAAGTCTCGCCTGCTCATAGATGGCGTAACGGCGAGGGATAGGACACTCGGTTGGTTAATACTCAGGGAGCGTGGGCCGCCACGCGTCTAACAAACAGTCGATCCGAGGGGTGGTTGGGACCGGATCCCAGTTATAATTCATGAGAACGAGAGTTCGGACACTTACTTAGGCTGATTCTTAGGAGCGTGGGTTGCCACTCGTCCGATCAGAGACATTGAGCACAGTGGTGCGCGGGAGCTGAACCCACTTATAACTTGCTGGCAAGGCATGAGTCTAGACTCTCGGTCGGGCAAGACTCAGGGAGCGTGGGCCGCCACGCGTCCGGCTGAGAGCCGATTCGAGGTGTGGTTGGGAGCGGATCCTGGTTATAACTCGTGCGGAGATGAGAGTCTGGACACATGTTCAGGCTGATTCTCAGGAGCGTGGGCCGCCACGCTTCCGATCGGAGACACTGAGCAGAGTGGTGCACGGGAGCTGAGCCCGCTTATAACTTGCTGGCAAGGCAAGAGTCTGGACTCTCGGTTGGGCAAGACTCAGGGAGCGTGGGCCACCACGCGTCCGGCTAAGAGCCTCTCCGAGGGGTGCACGGGAGCTAAGCCTGTTTATAACTCGTGCGGGGATGAGAGTCTGGACACTTGCTCAGGCCGATTCTTAGGAGCGTGGGCCGCCACGCATCCGATTGGAGACACTGAGCAGAGTGGAGCACGGGTGCTGAGCCCGCTTATAACTTGCTGCCAAGGCAAGAGTTTGGACTCTCGGTTAAGCAAGACTCAGGGAGCGTGGGCCGCCACGCGTCCAGCTGAGAGCCGATCCAAGAGGTGATTGGGAGTGGATCCCAGTTGTAACTCGTGCGGAGATGAGAGTCTGGACACTTGCTCAGGCCGATTCTCAGGAGCATGGCCTGCCACGCGTCTGATCGGAGACACTGAGCAGAGTGGTACGTGGGAGTTGAGCCCTCTTATAACTTGCTGGCAAGGCAAGAGTCTGGACTCTCGGTCGGGCTCTTCATGGCCGATCCAGCCTTTTTCCCTGTTCATTTTCTAAGTAATACACTCCTGAGGTCAGTTTCTGCGTGATTTTGAAGGATCCTCCCCATTGTGGCTCCAGCTTGCTGACATCCCTGACCGGCTTGATTCTTATCCAGACAAGATCTCCGACCTGGAATGTTCTCGGCAGCACCTTGCGATTGTATCATTGCTTTATCTTCTGCCGATATACGAACATCCGAGTGGTTGCCTTATCTCAAATTTCTTCGACCATGTCCAGCTCCAACCGTCTCCTTTCTTGGTTGTCTTCGTCATAGGCTCTTCTTCAATCCGATTCACAGGCCACTTCGACCGGCACCACAGCCTCGCTTCCATAGACTAGCTGGAATGGCGTGCTTCCCGTGATTTCTTTAGGCGTGGTTCGCAAGGCCCATAAGTCACTAGGGAGTTCATCCACCCATGTTCCCCCTGCGTGATCCAGCTTGGTCTTCAATCCTTTCAGGATCTCTCGGTTGGCTACTTCTGCCTGGCCGTTGCTTTGTAGGTATACCACAGAAGTGAAGGCTTGCTTGATACCATATGCCGAGCATCATTCCTGTATTTTTTGGCCTTGGAACTACCTTCCATTATCTGTGATGAGTTTA
Source organism: Boesenbergia rotunda (assembly GCA_024364735.1). Lineage (NCBI taxonomy): Eukaryota > Viridiplantae > Streptophyta > Magnoliopsida > Zingiberales > Zingiberaceae > Boesenbergia > Boesenbergia rotunda. The sequence continues at coordinate 1,025,723 of JAGFNQ010001573.1, forward strand.
TGAGGAATTCCATATCGACATAAGATATTCTACCATAGGAACTTGATCACTGCCTGCTCGGTGATGCGTGCTAGGGCCTCCGCTTCTATCCATTTGGAAAAGTAGTCTACGACCACTAGCAGGAATTTCTTTTGAGCTGCGGCGATCGGGAATGGTCCCACAATGTCCGTGCCCCACTGATCAAAGGGGTAGGAGACCGCCGATGCCCTCATCTTCTCCACAGGTCGGTGCGTGAGGAAGTGGTACTTGTGGCAAGACAGACAGGTGGAAACCAACTTGTCTGCGTCTTTCTGCAAGGTCGGCCAGTAATAGCTGGCCAGCAGTGCTTTCCGAGCCACGGCCCGAGCTCCAGCATGGCTTCCGCAGACACCCATGTGAATCTCTCTCAGCACATAGTCTACATCCTCCATGCCCAGGCACTTGAGTAGAGGCCGAGGGAAGGGCCTTTTGTATAATACATCCTCGACCATGGTGTACTGCATCACCCGCTTTCATAGCAGTCGGGCTTCCTCTCGATCAGTCGGCACAGTTTCTTCTGTGAGGTAGGTGATGAGTGGAGTTCTCCAGTCAGCTTCCAGCTCTAGTTCGGCTTGCCTCTCTATTTGCATGATCATCATAAGCCTCTACGAAGGCCTGCAACCGGTCGCTATTGACTTCAAACCGACCGGCTACCTGCTGCATGACGAGCTAGGAATCAGAATACAGTATCACTCGGGCAGCACCCACATGCTTAGCCGCCTGCAATCCGACTATGAGGGCTTCGTACTCAGCCTCATTATTTGTGGTCCAGTACTCCAGTCGGACAGATAAATGCAACTTCTCCCCTTTTGGGGAGACCATCAGGATGTCGATCCCATTACCCGATCGAGCCGATGAGTCGTCTACATAAACTAGCCAAGCTTCTTCGACTTCCTCCGAGTGCAGTTCACTTAGAAAATCTGCTATAGCCTGTGCTTTGATGGTTGGCCGAGTCTGGTACTGGATGTCGTATTCGCTCAGCTCAGTGGTCCATTTGATCAGCCGTCCGGATGCTTCAGGGTTAGAGGCTACTCGACCCAAATTGTTGTTGGTCAAAACCACAATGGGGTGCGCCAAAAAGTAAGGCCAAAGCCTCCGAGCACCTAGCAACAGCACATACGCCAATTTTTCGAACGTCGTATAGCGACACTCGGCTTCTTTTAGTAGATGGGCAAAAAAGGACACTGGTTGTTGCTCAGACCCCTCTTGCCGAACTAAAACCAGATTGACTGAGTCGGCCGAGGCAGCTAAATACGCCGACAATACCTCCCCGACATCGGGCTTGGCTAAGACTGGCAGCTCGGCGAGGTAGGCCTTCAACTCCTCGAACACTTTGTCACAGTCAGCGCCCCACTGAAATTTGGTGGCCTTGCGGAGAGTCTTGAAGAATGGAAACTCTCGCTCGAGCGACCGGGAAATGAATTGGGACAGAGCCGTGATTCGCCCGGTGAATCGCTGGGCCTCTCAGAGGTTTCTGGGTGGGGGCATGTCCAGTAGGGCCTTGACCTTGCTCGGATTGGCTTCAATGCCCCGCTTGGTCACAATGTACCAGAGAAACTTTCTGCTCCGAGCGCCAAAGAGACACTTAGCAGGGTTCAGTTTGAGCTCGTACCTGCAAAATGTTTGGCAAGTCTCCTCAACATCAGCCACAAGGTCTTCCGCTCGGGCGGACTTGATCAGGATGTCGTCCACATACACTTCGATATTTCGCCCGATCTGAGCCTGTAAGACCTTATTCATCATCCGCTGGTAAGTGGCCCCAGCGTTCTTTAACCCGAACGGCATGACGGTATAACAGTAGGTGTCGTCTGCCGTGATGAAGCTGACTTTTTCTTGATCCCCCGTAGCCAGGGGTACTTGATGATACCCCTGATACGCGTCGAGCATAGAGATGACCTCGCTGCCAGCCGTCGAGTCCACCATCTGATTGATCCGAGGCAACGGGTAGCAGTCCTTGGGATAGGCCCAGTTAAGGTCCCGGAAGTCGATGCAGACTCGCCACTTATTGTCGGGCATGGGTACCAACACAACGTTGGCTAACCAAGCTGGGAACTGTACCTCCCTGATGTGGCCGACCTCTAGCAACTTTTCAATCTTGGCTCGGATCACTTTATTTTGCTCGGTGTTGAAGTCCCGCTTTCTCTATTTGACGGGTCGAGCATTGGGATAGACATGGAGGTGATGCTCTGCCACCTCCGGCCGAACGCCTTTCAGCTATCTGCCTGACCAGGCAAACATGTCCTGGTTTCGAGCCAAGCATTCTAGTAAGGGCTCCCTCAGCTCCTCGGGCAGCCCGGTCGCGATCTTGACTCAAGCTTCCGCCCGGTCGAGAAGAAGTTGGACCCCCTCCTTGTCCTCGCGCAGCTCAGCTCATGGCGAGGCTTGGACCATATTGCAGTCCGAGAAAGGGTATGGCACCTTCTGGGTCTCCACCCAGACATCGTCGACATAACACCTCCGGGCCACTCTCTGGTCACCCTGGACCTCTCCTACCTTGTCCCCAACTGGGAACTTAATCTTGAGGTAGAAGGTGGAGGTGACGGCTCGAAATTCGTTGAGGGTCGGTCGGCCTAGGATGGCGTTGTAGGCTGAGGGAGCATCGACCACCAGGAAAGTGGACCATCTGGTCCTCTTCAGCGGCTCCTCGCCTAACGAAATGGCCAGTCGAATCTGGCCGATCGGCTGCACCTGGTTCCTCGTAAATCCGAACAACGGGGTCGCCACTAAGTCCAGCTGGGAAATTTCTATCTGAAGCGGGTCAAATACCTTCTTGTACAATTTGTTGACCGAGCTTCCTGTGTCCACGATGGTGCAGTGGACTTGGTAGTTAGCGATGACGACAGTGATGACCAGAGCGTCATCATTCGGGACCTCTAGTCCCTGTAGATCTTGGGGCCCGAAACTGATCTGGGGCCCCACTGCCTGCGCTGAACAGGTGCCGACTTGATGAATCTCCAATCGAAGCACCTGTGCCTTCCTAGCTCGGTTGGGGTCTCCTCCGGTGGGTCCGCCCGAGATGACATGTACTCCTCCTCGAACGGTATTTTGCTGGTTGGCCTGCTCCTCCTCCATCTCCTCGGCCTCAGCCCAGTTCCCCTGGGGGAATAGATTGCGGGTGACCGAGGGATTTCCTCGGAGCTCTTCGGCTACAGGGTCAATGGCACGGCCTCCTCGACCCTAGCCGCGCCCAGGAGATGCTTGTCACCCCCGTCCTCGAGGAGTTGGAGCCCAACCTTTACCGGCCTGCCAACATTCCTCGGTGGCGTGGGTGTGGCTTTGGTGGAATGTGCAATATGGCCTCCATCGGGTTGGGAGACACCCTTGGTCCACTTGTTGTACGTGTCGCCTTTTTCCTCCCACTCGGTCGATGGGTCCGTGTGGGTTGCGGATGGGTCCACCCGGAGACCTAGTGTTCTGGGCGGGGTTGGGAGGCACTGGGTTGGCCGACTCCTTCTTCCGAGTGGCCTGTGCATCCTCAACGTTGATATACTTGACCGCCTTGCCCAACAGGCTGCCAAAGTCCTTCGGGGGCTTCCTGATCAGCGAGCGGAAGAAGTCTCCCTCCTGCAGGCCTTGGGAGAATGCGCTGACCAGGACCTCGGGCGTGGCTGTTGGCACGTCCAAGGCCACGCGCGTTGACTCTCTTGATGTAAGCCCGGAGGGACTCCTTCTAGCCTTGCTTCATGGAGAACAGGTTGAGGCTCATCTTGCGATGCCTCCTATGTTGATGCAGTCTAACCCTGATTGTTATTTTGGTGTTGACCCCGATTTTAGTTTAGGTTGATGAGTTGAGTGAATTCGGATTAAGACCTAGTGGGACTAGGTGAAGTCCCGGTGAGTGAAGCCGGGTGATTGAAATCCTTGTGAGTGAAGCCAGGTCCTAGCTTGGGAAGCTAGGTTGACTGAAATCCTGGTGAGTGAAGCCAGGTCCTAGCTTGGGAAGCTAGGTTGGATGAAATCCTGGTGAGTGAAGCCAGGTCCTAGCTTGGGAAGCTAGGTTGAATGAAGTCCCGGTGAGTAAAACTGGGCACGGAGTCTTGGTCAGGGGGACTGAGCATGAGTCAGAGAAGGTTGGGAGACCGTTCTCCAGACTTAGAGTGGAATTAGCATTGGCTGGATCGGTCTGGTGACCGATCAGGGAAGTTGGCATGAACTTCCTTCGTGGATCGGTCTGGTGACCGATCCAGTGATGTCTGATCGGTCTGGTGACCGATCAGGGAGCATACAGAGACTTTGGTTGTTTTCTGTTCGGCTCCTGATTGGTCTATTGACCGATCAGGGAGAGAACAGAAGCTTTTCTGTTCGGCTTCTAATCGGTCTGGTGACCAATCAGGGAGACCTTCAGGTCGTTTTGGTGAACGATCAAATGTCACGAGTTTCTCCTTATAACCGATCAGGCTTCAACCTGATCGGTCAGGAAGTGTCCTGATCGGTCCCCAGACCGATCAGGCCACAACCTGATCGGTCTAGTGACCGATCAATGGGTTTTGGCTGCGAAGCGGGAAAAACACACTGCAAAGGGCGGATCGGTCTGGTGACCGATCCACGACCTGGGATCGATCATGAGAAGTCACGATTTCGGGTTTCTCACTTGGGACCGATCAGGCTAGAGCCTGATCGGTCTGAGCCTATCCTGATCGGTCTGGTGACCGATCAGGGGGTCACTCTGATCGGTCCGGTGACCGATCAGTAGCTGACAGCTTTAATTAAAAAACGCTGTCAAAGTTCTGATTGCGTTCTGTTTCTCTGATGATTCACTACCGATATCTGCTCTGAACTTCTGATAGTTGATTCTCTATTGATTTGCTGTGCTAATCATCTACTAAGTGTGCAGGTAACTCAGGGCTTACTCAAGGAGAGTCAACTGGAGTATTTTGCTACGACAGTTTGGACGTTTTCTGTTCTCAGGTTACAACGGACGTCTGGCGCGGGCTGGCAACGGCTGGGAAGCTGACGAGCTGACCTGGGCTTGGCTGAGGAGAGTTCAGTGAGTCCAGAAGAGGTCAGGAATAGCTGAGGCTGTTGCAGACAAGCTGGTGAGCAGCTGGGAGCTGCAGAGGCGCGCCTGTAACCTGGGTTTTGGGCAGAGACTTAAAGCTTGTGGCGAAGAAGTCTCGGCAAGATTTTGGGTCCATCTCTTTGAGCAAGAAACTGTGAATCACTTGAGCGACAACTTTCATCATACTCTTGAGCAAATACTCTGATACGTGAGCACTTGGAAGAGACAAGGAGCTTGGCGAGTCCATCAGCAAGCAGACACGAAGAGCTGGGAGTTCTTGCGTGAGGTTTGTGCTGGGTGGGGCTTGGTGTAGAGCTCCTGTGTTCTTTCTGTCCTAGTGCTCAGTAAGCCTCCTTGTTTCATTGTTCTTAAGTTCATTACTCTATTGAAACTGCTGTGGAGAGGTTTCTCCAGCGAGAAGGAGGTTCCATTTGATATTCGGATTTTTCGAGGCTTGATCTGCTAACAATCAAGGGATCGCCCACCTCATGGGCACGCCAAGGAGTAGGGGCAAGTTATCCCCGAACCTTGTAAACGATCCTTGTTAGCGTTTTGGTTTGTGTTTTATTTCTGCATTTATACTTGTATTATTTTCTTCCGCTGCTGTTGCTAACCCTAAGTGCAGAAAACCTAAAAGATCAAAGAATTTTGTGTCTGGCTACATTCACCCCTCCCCCTCTCTAGCCATCCAAGCACCAACATCCTACTGCTAGCAAAATGTTGGAGGAAAACCCTCCTGAGCTCCTCAAAGCTCGTGACCGACCAGTCGGGGAGTTGGTCAAACCACCTCTGGGTCGGGCCCGAGAGGGTTGTCAAGAAGGCTCGACACATCACGCCTTCCGGTTATTGATGAAGTAGAGTCGCACTCTCGAACTTTATCAAGTGTTCCTCAGGGTCGATGGTCCCCGCGTACTCGAGGATTGTGAAGAAGCGAAGGTGTCGGGGAACTGGATCTTCCAAGATCCAAGAAGAGAACGGACTGCGTACCAGGGTGGCTGGGATAGGGTCAGCCGGGGCTTTTCCCTTGTCCGGACGCGATCCATGCATCTGGTTATATGCGGAAGCCTCGGCTGAGTCGGCTTCATTGCCCTGGTCCCGATAGAAGGCTGCGGGAAAGGGTACAATGCCGCCTTCAGGTCGGGAGGGCCTTCCCCGGCCTACTAAAGGCCTGCGCGCCGCCGGCTGAGGGAATCGAGGTGCTTGGCTACCACCCTACAAGGGCCTTTGAGGGGTCCTCTGGGCTTGGGTCACCATCAGCATCTCGTACTCCTCAGGGGTGACGGTCACCATGACATGGTTGGGGTTCTCCATCTTTCACCTCCGATCAGGCTAAATGTCCCTTCTTCTAGCGCCAAATTTTATCCAGTCGCGAGGCGAGGTGGACTCCCAAGGGTGAGATGGTCTCCTAAAGCTTACGAGTTGCTGATGCGGGCTCCGGTGTACGCTCCAGGCTTGCAAGACAAAGACCGTTAGAACCCACTGGGAAAAGTCCCCGGCAAGGTACTACGACGGTCAAGTCAGTCCCCAGTGGTGGTAGAGAAAAGGAAAGTAATAGAATAGTAAAATTGCACTATCGCGCGTACCTAGGGCATGTGGAGTGGAGAGGCTTATATAGCCGGGGAAGCTGACAGTTGCTGCCCAGCCTGCCACCTTTTGTCTCTTAGCGAGGACAGGGCAAGGCATACCCAGAGGTGGAGGTGTTGCACACCGGAATAAGGAAAGGGGCACTGTCAACTTAAAGGTTAGTGTCGTTGGTCGTCGCTCGGCCTGACACAGAGGTATGTTGTCGCAGTATGGGGGGTCAAGGTATTGCAGGAAGATCATGGAGTCAGCGAGATACTCATGATTAGTGCCGGAATGATACCATACCTACGTCGACCCCATACTCCTTCTACTAGTCCTGTGTCAGGGAGTGGTTGTTCTGGTGAGTCACGACAATACCTCAAGCACGAATGCCGACTGGGGGCACAGCACGAGGCCGACTGAGGGCCTAGAGTAGCGGTGGCGACTGAGGGCACAGGACAGGGAGGCCGACTGAGGGCCTAGAGTATCGGTGCCGACTGAGGGCACAGAACGGGGAGGCCGACTGAGGGCCTATGATGATAGTATGACCCGATGATATATCAAGTAAAGCCCCCTATAGCTCGAGCTTACCCCAGGAGCGTGGGCCACCACGCGCCGGCTGGGAGCCAAACCGAGAGGGGTGCAGGGGCAGGCCCACGATAGTCTGGACGCTTGGTCAGGCCGATTCTGAGGAACGTTGGTCGCCACGCGCCCGATCGGGGACACTGAGCCAAGTGGTGTGTGAGCATATAGCTGCATATGTCTTCAAGAGGCTTTGAGATTGAGATTCCTCCGACTCGAGAGAACTGAGATTCAGTGGCACCGCGAATCGAGTCTTCTTGGACTCGACCTTACGACCCAGGCCTTCCTGGTCTCAGGGGCCTCTTGGGAGCTTCCGACCCCCTTAGTCTCGATGATTACCCTTTATCCGGGCCTACCACTTCTCGTTCTCGAGGGAACTAGGTCGAGCGGCCCGTATAGGCCTTATACCCCACGGGTTCCCGAAGCCCACAAATCTATCTCCTACTGACGAAGCGCCAGGCGTCGGGCCAGGCTACACGTAAGCTAATTTAGGATAAAAAAAGAAGACAAAAGACCTAATCTTCACTTAAAAGGCTGGCTGACCACCTCGGGCAGGCCCTCGGACATGCCCGTGAACTTGAAGGCTGTAGAGGACAGGTCGGGGGCTATGTGCCCATCTTGTTTAAGCTGCGTGAGCATTCTGAGCGTTTTATGCCTCAACATAGCTCGAATTCACTCAGACACTTGATCGGTGAGCTCCTTAGAGTTGATGTACTCAACTCTACGGGCTTCCCACCGATCGGCCTCCCTCTCCTTATAGGATCACAGCTCCTCCAACTCCGCCCGAGCTGCCTCCCACTCGGCCTTCTCCGCTTTCAGCCGCTCAAGCTCCTCGACTTGATGGCCTAGCGCTTGATCCTTGGAGGTTAGCTCATGGCCAGTTCATCTGCCCGCTTCGCTTGGGTCGCTGCCTCAGATTCCTTGGCCCCCAGCTAGGATTTGAGGGATTCAGCAGCTTCAGACGCCCCTAGAAGGTCGGCCTCAGCTTAGTTCGCCCGGGTCAGGGTCTTCGCCTGAAGCGCCCAAGCTTTCCTCTCAGAATACTCTAGAGTGGAGATCCTGGTGTTTGCTTGGGCAACAACCAAGTCAGCCATCTCGGCCTGGCTGCAGGCGACCCCCAAATGCTCCTCAGAGTGAGCTAGTCGGTCTTGAAGGGTCGCGACCTCGACTCACAGGTCGCTTAAAGAGGACTCGTCAGACACGAGCTGAGTGTGCTTGTGCTTCAGACGAGTCTCTAGGCATTCCACCTTCTTCTCGGCCTCTGCCCAAGCGGTGGCGTGGGTCAGAAGTGCCATAGAGAGACTATGGCACGACCCCCAGAACTGTAAAAGGACAAATGGCAGAAGATTATAAAGCTAAGTGATGAATAAGTGAACAGAAAGGAAGGAGATAGGTCTACATGTACCTGAGTAGCCTCCAAAAAAAAGGAGTCAGCCTTTCTGCGAGACCCTCAGAAATAGGACCCCTCGAGTCCTTGCACATAGTGGTCGGCCACTGACCCGTACATGCGAAGATCTTGGAGTCGATCGAGTGTTTCATCCCGCGGCGCAGCCTAGCGGCAGTCCGACTAGGTAGGCACCAGAAGGTGCATCATCGGGTGGTTAATCTGACCCTCCACAGGCAAAGTACCCCGACCTCTCTGGCAGTGGCATTTCTGGCGTGCCGGAGGAGACCGAGGGGTCGGTAACAGGTATGATGGTGGTGGAGGTACGAGGGGCTCCCGAGTTGGAAGCCACCTTCTTCTGTTTCTTCTTCTTCTTCTCTAAGCGTTTGTTGGAAGAAGGCTGAGGCAAGTCCCCCGTCGGGGAGGAGGCTCGTTGGCGCTTTGAGGAGGCGGGTTGTTCAGTTACTATGGGGGGAGTCATATCAAAGGCGGCAGGCGTTTGCTCCGGGACGGTCGGAGCCGGGTCCATTGAAGCAGCCCCAGTCGGGGCACCCTCCCTTACCTCCAGCTCGGCATCATCCAGGCCGAAGCCTTCCACCAGGGTTGCGACCAACATTGAGGAAACTGTGAAAACAACACATGCTTGGTTAGAGCTAAAAATTGTTCAAAAGAAACATTACAATACTCAACGACTATGTCCAGCCCGGGAGTCGGCATGGGGCTAAGTCCGAAGGCGGAAAGAAGCTCCTCCCTCAGTAAATGCGCCCCATGGAAGTGCCTACTGTCTAGCTTGGATGTTGCCGACTGGTAGGCTGCATAGGTGCGATAGTACTTGGAAAGAGGAGGAGAGGAAGGAAGATCCTCGACCCAGGCCGTGGGCCAGCTTGGGGTCGGGACAGGCTTAACAAAGAAGTAACACTCCTTCCACCCTTTGTTGGAGGATGGAAGTTTTGTTAGAAAGGTGGTTTTGGCTTGGCTTGGAAGAAAAAATCACCCGACTCCTGTTGTTTAGGGTAGAAGAAGTAATGGAAGGATTCAGGTTGGAGGGGAATTTTATACAAGGTGAAGATGATAGCCGATCCGCACATCAGACGGATAGCATTTCGGGCCAGTTGGGGCAGTGGTATGTGGAAGTATGTGCAAATCGAAGAGATGAATAGATGGATAGGGAGGCGGAGACTGGCTTGTAGGTGGTCTCGGGACAAGGTGATATAGCCAGAAGGGGTGGAGTCAGGGCGGTCGGTTGATTTGGGTAGGCGGAGCCTGTGGTCGAAGGGGATTAAGAAGTCTGATCGAAACTGATCCAGGTCATGGGCGATCAGGTCAGTCACCATGGCAGAATACCAGGGTGCAGCAGGGGAGGAGGATGAAGAAGGTGAATCCATGTGACAAAGAAGAGTGAAGAAACTAACCGGAGAAGAAAGGTCGCCGGAGGAGGAAATCGGAATGGGGAAACTCACCAAAACCCTAGCAGAGCTCGAAGCGGCAGCAGGACGGTGTCAAGGTTAAAACGCGATGGTAAAAATGGCGAAGTAAGAAGCTTAATTATAGGAACCAGAAAATAACACTAGTCGTCCGATGGCGAGTGGAGAAAAAGGCGGGCTCGAGCCAGGACCGTTCGATCGAGATCGGGACGGTTCCCGAAACGACAGATCACACATGCGAGTCGAACATTCGCGAAGAGGGGTGGCATACTCCTCGTGTTAGTAAGAGCCCTAGAGCCAATTATATGATGATTAACTAGGGACATTTTGTATCATATTCTTGTTGGGACCGGGTGCATGTTGACATGAATGCGGGTTCGTAATTTCAAAATTAATTACGTGCAGCGGAAGGTTTAGCATAAATAATTTCTCTAAATCATTTAACCACACATCTAAGCATGCAATTTTATCTTGTGTAGACATGATCATATATTTAAAATTTTGCAGAAACATAAACTAATTTATGTATTACCTCGCGTAACTCGAAGGAAGGGACGAGATCCAACCGTAAGCGTCCCTTGGAAGCTCCGCCTCTATTCGCGTCCACGCCGAGTATCTTCGGGATGACTTCGGAAAGCCACGAGTTTCGTGTTCTCGAGAACTACTAGATTCTTCGAGAATGCGACAAGAAAAACCAAGAGAGAAGTTGGAAGACTAACCACAAAAGGATGGCCGGAATCAAAATTTCGGCGAAGCAAAAGAAGAGGCTTGCGGCAAAAAGATCCTTGCGGCAAGCTCTAATTCCGGCAGCACCTTCTTCCGGCCAAGAGATGGTCGGAGCTTCCTTCTCCGGCAGCTGGTGGTGGTCGGCAGGGAAAGGGCAGGGGCGGCCGGCTAGTGCTCCTTCTTGGGGCTGGTTGGTGCACGGCAAGAAGGGGAGAAGAGAAAGAGAGAAAGAGAGGGAGAGAGCCTATGCCTTCATCTCTATGATTCACACCCAAGCCTTACCTTGGGTCCTTTATATAGTGGTCTCTCAACCATCAAGCCTCTCAAATATGGAATAACTTATTCCATCATGCCAAGTTTGATTTTATATCATGGTTAAAATCATATTTTAATTCATGATAAAAATCTTCTCTCCTATGGAATAAATTTCCTTATCATGGTAAATCAATCCATGATTGATTTTATAAAATAAACCAATCCATGGTTCATTTTAATTTCCATGAAAAATAAACCAAATCTTGGTTTATTATATAAAAATTTATATCATCCATAATTTTATAAAACAAACCACACTTGGTTTATTTTATAAATTGAACCAAAAACTTGGTTCTCTCTCTTTGTTGTGGTCGGCCAAGCAAAGAGGATGGAGGCCCTCTTTGGCCGGCCCATCCAAGCCAAGCCCCAATGAATTAAACTTATTTAATTCATCTATTAAGTCTTCAAAAGACTTAGCCATTTTACGCTTTTGATGCGTCTCTGAAAAATTCAGATTCGACTTATCGTTTGGCTCAACCAAACTTAATCTCTCTTGATTGGAAAATCCAATTTTCAACTTGTTTTAAATCCCTCGGATTACTCGTAGTGCGTGTGACTAAATAGGCTTTCGATTTATGTTGGACGTCTATAATTAATCAATTATAGAACGATCATGAGTGGCACCTAGTAGTACATCATGATCCCCAATTAATCGAAAGATCAACGATTGACCTCAGAAACAATTCTAAAACCCTTCAGCAGCTATAATGAATCGTGCCCCATTCTCTTCACCATCTTATACCCACTTGGTTCAGGACATGGTCTATGTGTGTCAGCCCCCACTAGGCTGACTACGTCACACCTAGCCCAAGTAACGTTTTCTCATCCTACGGATTCTAATTACTCTCATGTATTTAAGAGATTCATACTCTGAACATGTCATGCTCTGGCCAGAGGTTTCGAGTAACAATCCGACGATAGGCCTCGGGTATACATCTCCTCGCAAGGAGTGGTGAATCCTTTGTAAGCTGTTCAAACATCTTCGGGCACTTCGGCTTATACCCAATCATCCTGGGTTCACACATCCTTGGAGATGCTTGCTTAAGATGTCAAAGTATAAGTCTCCATGACCAAGATGACTTGAACACCGCAAGTCAAAGGAACATCGCACTTAAGCTGCAGTAAGAACTTCACTGACATATCTATATGTAGACTACCATATGAAGGTCTACAGCCAGTCACTCCAATAAACTAGTTCCCTTAACTAGCATTCATGTTTATCTCCGGACATCTCAATGTCACCAGCCAGTGAGAATCAGCTGATTAGAGAATAACCCATGCTAGTCTCAACAGAATTGATAGTGTCCGTATTTATCAATTCATCGACTAGGGACAATTTCAATACTTCACAATTGCACATGTAGAGATAATCACTAGTTGTGAATTCATCACAAATTCTCTCATGCTGTGAATTGTATTACGGACATTCAGTAAATGAGTTTAAGATCTCAATCAAATACACAAATATGTATACTCAAATAGTGAATATTCATTTATTAGACTAAATGATTACAATCATAAGGCGATTGCCTTAGGACACTTCTCTCATATCACTAACAAACTCCCACTTGGCCTAATGTCAATCGCTACGGTAGCCAATACCACAGGCTCTAACATGTCCCTCAAACTTGCTTTGAGGTAAGGCCTTAGTTAAAGGATCCGCTAAATTCCTTTCAGTGGGAATTTTCTCAATTTGTATATCATTCCTACTTATAATCTCTCTAATCAGATGATATCAACGAAGCATATGTTTGGATCGCTGATGAGACCTTGGTTCCTTTGCTTGTCCAATAGCTCCATTATTGTCGCAGTAAACCGCTATTGCTTTATCAATGGTTGGAACCACACCAAGTTCTGAGACAAACTTCTTGATCCAGACTGCTTCCTTTGCTGCTTCCGAAGCTGCAATATATTCCGCTTCCGTGGTAGAATCTGCTACGGTGTCTTGCTTGGAACTCTTCTAACTTATTGCGCCTCCATTCAAAATAAATACATTCCGGACTGAGATTTGGAGTCATCCTTATCTGTCTGGAAACTGGCATCTGTATACCCACGTATTACCATATCACCTTCTCCATATATTAGGAACACATCCTTAGTGTTTCTTAAGTACTTGAGGATTGTCTTGACAGCCGCCCAATGATCCATTCCTGGATCAGACTGGTATCTGCTTGTGACGCTCAGAGCATACGATACATCGGGCCTAGTACATAACATAGCATACATGATAAATCCTATCGCGGATGCATAAGGAATCTTATTCATGCAAATCCTCTCGTCTTCTGTGCGCGGACACATAGACTTCAAAAGGTTGATCCCATGCCTGATGGGAAGGAAACCTTTCTTGGATTCTGACATGCTAAACCTTTCTAGCACTCGGTCTATATATGTAGACTGTGAAAGACCAAGCAACCGTTTTGATCTATCTCTATAGATTCTAATCCCAAGGATATAGGTTGCTTCTCCCAGGTCTTTCATGGAGAAAGTTTTGGACAACCAAATTTTAACTGACTATAAGACTGATATATCGTTTCCTATAAGTAATATGTCATCGACATATAACACTAGGAATACGACTCCACTCCCACTAACCTTCTTGTACACACAAGGTTCGTCAGGATTTTGTGAGAAATCAAACTTTTTGATTGTCTCATCAAAACGGATGTTCCAGCTCCTGGATGCTTGCTTTAGTCCATATATAGATCGTTGAAGCTTGCATACTTTGATTTTATTAACCGATGTGAAACCTTCATGTTGTATCATGTATACATCCTCAAGCAGGTTTCCATTAAGGAAAGTTGTTTTCACATCCATTTGTCATATCTCATAATCATAATGAGCTGCTATGGCCAGGAGCATCCGAATGGATTTAAGCATAGCTACTGGCGAATAGGTTTCGTCATAATCAATTCCTTGTTTCTAACGATATCCTTTTGCCACTAATCTAGCCTTAAAGGTAACAACATTACCTTCCATGTCGATTTTCTTCTTGAAAACCCACTTGCACCCTATGGGCTTAATCCCTTCAGGTGGGTTAACCAAGTCTCATACTTGATTTTTGTACATGGAATCCATTTCCAACTTCATGGCTTCAAGTCATTTATCCCTTTCTGAATTTTTCAGAACATCTTCATAACTGATAGGTTCGTTATTGTTAATGAGTAACACGTCGTTCGATTCACTTATGAGAAATCTGTATCTCTCTGAAATATTGAGTGTCCTATCAGACCTACGAAGAAATGGTGTTGTTTTAGGTTCAACTGATAGCTCATCATTATGAGTTATTGGTTGTGGGTCTAGACTAGGTGTCTCTGTAATGTCTATTGGAGTTTCTTGAACTTCTTCAAGTTCAATGCTACTCCCACTGTTTTCTTGTAAAAGAAATTCTTTTTCTAGAAATACAGCATGCCTTGAAACAAACACCTTTTGTTCCAAGGGATGATAGAATTGGTAACCTTTCGTTTCCTTAAGTATCCAATAAATAGACATTTATCAGACTTAGCATCCAATATGTCTGATACAGTCCGCTTTACATAAGCAGGGCAACCCCATATCTTTAGGTGAGATAAATGAGGTTTCTTACTATTCCACGTCTCATATGGAGTAGTAGAGACTACCTTGGTCGGGACTCTGTTTAGTAAGTAAACAGTTGTCTTAAGCACATAGCCCCAAAAGGATTTTGGAAGAGTTGCATGATTCATCATAGATCTAACCATGTCCATCAAGGTTCGGTTACGCCTCTCAGATACACCATTATGCTGTGGTGTATATGACGGAGTCCATTGAGACAATATCCCATTGTCCCTAAGATAATCTTGAAACTCTTGACTTAAGTATTCACCACCCCGATCGGATCGAAGTATCTTAATACTTTTGCCAAGATGTTTCTCTACTTCACTTCTGAACTCTTTGAATTTCTCAAAAGCTTCAGATTTGTGTTTCATTAAGAACACATACCTGAATCGTGAGTGATCATCGATAAAGGTAATGAAGTAGCTATAGCCTCCTTGTGCAAGAGTTGACATTGGTCCACATACATCAGTATGTATTAGACCAAGTAATTCTCCCACTGGTTTACCTTTTCCGGAAAAGGGTAATTTGGTCATCTTGCCTTTTAAGCATGATTCGCATGTATCAAATTAACCGGGTTCAGATGATTCCAGAATTCCACATCGGTGTAATTTGGTCATGCGTTTCTTACTTACATGGCCAAGACGACAATGCCACATATAGGAGTCTATTTGATTATCTATTCAAGCATGTTTGTTGCTAACTTCGATATTGAAAACGTCACCGGATAAATCTAACGTGTATATACCATTGCATAAAGTTCCGGTCCCATAAAGAACACCATTTAAAGTTATGTAACAGCAATTGTTACTAAAAGTTAAATGATAACTCTTTTCATTCAAGCATGAAATAGATACAATGTTCTTTATTAACGAAGGAACAAAATAACAATTATTCAATTCTAAGACAAGTCCAGTAGGGAGCTTTAGCAAATATGTTCCGATGGCAACAGCAGTAATCTTTGCTCCATTTCCAACTCGCAAATTCGCTTCTCCCTTGACGAGTCTTCTTTTATTCCTTAGCCCCTGTATGTCATTACATATATGTGAGCTACACCCAGTATCAAGTACCCAGGTATCCGAGGAAATAGAGTGACATTTAATAACGAAGATACCTGAAGAGGATGGGGCATCGGATGCCTTCTTCTTCAGGGACTCAAGATAAACCTTGCAGTTTCTTCACCAGTGGCCCTCCTTGCCGCAGTGATGGCAAGTGCCTTTTGGTGCCTTTTCAATCTTTTTGGCCTTTTTCTTCCTTCCCTTATTTTGTTCTTTGGGCTTCCTCTTAGAGCCTTTCTTTGAGGAACCAACTAACAGTACCATCTTCTGATCCTGCTTTACAGAAGGTTCTACAGTCTTCAGCAGGTTAAACAACTCAGGATGGTAGTCTCCAGTTTGTTCATCCGATAGTTCATCACAAACTGTGAGTAACTCTTGGGCAAACAATGCAGAATTAAGTCAATACTTAGTTCGTGATCCATTGCAAATCTGAGTGTGCCTAGTCGCTCAATGTACCCCGACATCTTCAACACAAACTGTGAAACAGAAGTGCCTTCCTGCATCTTAGAGGTGAAGAGGAGTCTGGAGACTTCAAACCTTTCGGATCTCGCCTGCTCGTCAATCAGCTCATGAAGATGGAAGACGATGGTATGAGCATCCATATGCTCATGCTGCTTTTGTAGCTCAGGTACCATAGCGGCCAGCATGATGCAACTCGCAAGTTCAGAATCGGCCACATGTTTCTGATAGGCCACTAACTGATCTGGAGTTGCATCTTCAGGAGAATGGTTGGGAAGTTGTTCTTCAAGGACATAAGCAAGCTTTTCTGCCTTGAGGACTATCCTCAGGTTTCGAAGCCAGTCCATGAAGTTTGGCCCAGTCAGCTTATTAGTGTCGAAAATGGAACGTAAATTCAGAGAAGACATGATCAGGTGATTATTCTTGAAATACAATTGAGGTTATGTGATGAGAATGATAAAGAATGCATCAATATACATTATTAAATCATATTTATTTTTCAAATTGAATAACCCTTTTTATCAATTCGGGAGATCGTAGGAACATCTCCAAATAGGTTGATATCCAACCATAGATAAGAACAACCATGGCTAGAGTCCATCAAGTTATTCTTAGCTATGAAGGTAGGTAATTATACCAATTTCATATTATAGATATGTAACTATCACATTATGCTATCAACTAATTGAATGTTTGCATAAATCATTGGGTTGTTAACTCATTAACAAGTATGCAACAATATACATAGCATCCAACTGCACCTCTCTTTACATCGACCTTGGTTGTGGCACA
The DNA here is from genome assembly GCA_024364735.1 of Boesenbergia rotunda. NCBI lineage: Eukaryota > Viridiplantae > Streptophyta > Magnoliopsida > Zingiberales > Zingiberaceae > Boesenbergia > Boesenbergia rotunda. Next base: position 1,042,613 of record JAGFNQ010001573.1, read on the forward strand.
ACAAATCGATGCTCCAAGCTTAAGGTTGACCCATTAATCAAGAAATAGTTTTAATATGGTTGGAGCTCATTCAACCGTTTAGTCAAGCTTGGATGTGTCCAACAACCAAAACTAAGGATTGACCTCTGACTCCAACTATATTAATCATAAACTAATTCCATGGTTTGAACATGTTGAGGTTCAAGCCGGGCATGGATGTGTCCATCAACCCAAACGAGAAACAAAACTCCGGTTCTAACCATATTAATGGAAGGTGTTGGCCTTAATATTTTGTAAGGGGTTTTGGGTCTCATCCTTTTCTTTTATGCACATTCATGACATATAATTATGTCATGTTCTAACGATTTCCTTAATAAAGTATGTATGTGACTTAATTTATCAAGTCTCATTAATTGAATTAGGAACCGGATTTCCTAATTCTAATTTCATACTTTATTCAAGGAATTGTTTTGGGAAACAATTTCCTGAATTATCATAATCAATTTCGGAAATAATATGTTTAAGACTTTGATTTCTCTAAATCAAATCTTATTAAATTAAGAGACAGATTCCCTTAATTCAACCACATATTATTTTCATGAAAATCTTATTTAAGGAAATATACTCTATAGGAAAAATTTTCCTAATTAA
>JAGFNQ010001573.1:1052330-1087043 GCA_024364735.1 Boesenbergia rotunda
TAAGTATCTCATGTGATTCATATTGTTCAAGAAGCATGTTTGCACATTTCGAGATTTTGTGAGCTAGATAGTACTTACTAAGCTTTTTGCTTACTAGTTGCATTTCCTCTTACTGCAGATAAAGGTAAAGGCAAGCAATTCTGAAGGAAGGCGACGAGGCGGTGCTGAGTAAAGTGTGTGTGGTGGCTGATTTTGGAGAGATCCTTGAGACGAGACAATTTAGTTATTTGAATTACAATGTTTTAGTTTATTCAAATTTCAAGTTCTTGCTTTATGGAGTCTAGCGAACATTAAGCTTTGGATAGTTTTACATGCTCAATTTCTTAGAGTAAAGATTTCATGTCATTTCATTTAGCATACATATCCTTATGATTGCATTGGATGAGTAGAAGTGTGAGTAGTTTAGAATATTGATACTTTGTTGGAGTTATTGATGCATGTGCCAAGATAGTGCTAGCTTCTCTTTTGAATTAAGTTTTATTGCTCAATTATGCTTAGAAAAGTTGCTTGCTCATTTCATAATGCCTTAGTGATGTTATAGAATTTTGTGTGATGAGTTTCAATAAGTAATTTCTTACGAGTTTTTGAGAAAGGAAGTATGCCATTGTATCATGCATGACTAGTAGAGTTAGTATATCATAGATAGATTTAAATTGAGAAGAAAAAAAAAAGATTTCCGCATTCTTAGTCGTGCATTAGAGTCAAGAAGTAAAGAAAGTAACGATCCGTCTAAGGCAGAGAAGGCGGGTCGCTACAGGTGGTATCAGAGCAGTTCCCATTCTCCAGCATCACACACACATCAGCATCAACCTTGCCGTCTTCAAGTAAGAAAGCTTTAAGTTTCAGTTTTTCTATTGCTCCTTTACTTAACTTCAGTATAGAGAAATGCTTAAGTACTTACTCATATGTGCATAGAACAAGGAAGCATGTTTAATACCTTAGTACCACGGAATCATGTTTAATCCCTAGAATGGATATTAGAGAAATGCTTAAGTACTTACTTGATTTGCCCAAAAGTAAGTTTTGGGATTATGGCACGCAGGTGCTTGATAAAAGTTTTGAGTAAGACCAAGGTCTTACTAAGCCCTAGAACGAGTTCTAGGACTAAGAAATGAGATAAGAATCAAGACCAAGGTCTTGTTATATCCTAAAGCAAGTTTGGGAACATTACCATTAAGTGTTAAGTTATACATTTGAGGACGTCCTAGAAAGGCCCAAAACGAGGAGCAAGCTCCTAGAAGGCAAGAAGCGTACCTCATTCAGTAGGAGAAACTGAAGCCAGGGAACTTCCCAGGCACAAGCAAACCATGGGATGCTTAAGCATGGTTCAAAACGTTGGAAAGAATAGTAGGGCTACTGGACTGGCATGAGGTAGAGAAGATAAAGTGTGCATCTTTCTGCCTTACGGGAGATGCTAGAATATAGTGGAAGAGAGTCAAGGCCAAGAGAAATGTCAGCCAGATGACATGGGCCGACTTCGAGACTGAGTTCTTCGAAGAATACTCTCACATGCAAGTAACCAACAAGCATTATGATGAATTCACGGAGTTCAGACAAGGAGAACTATCCGTGGATGAAGCAGTGAAGATGTTTAAGCGGTTAGCTCATCTGTGCCCAGAGCTAGTTAGCACAGAAAAAGAGATAGTTAGGCTAATGCTCAAGATGTTAAGGCCTGAGATAGCGTTGAAGGGGGCTAGCGGTGTTAAGAGGCTGCAAACCTCCGAAGAACTAATAAGTAGTGCTTTGATCACTGAGCACTACTTAAACAGTATAAAGGCCACCAGAAAGGTTGAACGATGAAGTTCTTAACAACCTTACCGTCAGGGGAAGTAATGGCCTCTACTGAGAGGCTAAGGGCAGTATCAATCTAGATTTCCAACCGAGAGCTCTACAGTGACTTGTTAGTCCTTGAGATGAAGGATTACGATGTCATTTTAGGAATGGACTTCTTGAGCAAGTATAATGCTTCTATAGACTGCCGCAAGAAAAAGTCAAGTTCACACCAGAAGCAGAACCTTCATTTGAGTTTATTGGAGACCCAAGGAGAAAGATAAATAGGTTCCTACCTACCTTACAAGCTCAGAGAATGTTAGAGAAGGGGTGCTCTGGTTTTCTAGCTCATATAGTGGATGCGAGTCAAGGAGAAGGATTGAAGAGAGAAGAAGTGAGGGTAGTCTGTGACTATCCTGAGGTGTTTCCTGAAGAGTTACCAGGACTCCCTCCCAATCGGGAAATTGAGTTTGAAATTGAGTTGGCCCCAGGAACCAACCCAATTTCGAAGGCACCTTATCGCATGACACCAGCAGAACTGAAAGAATTACAAGAACAATTGCAAGAGTTGCTTGACAAGGGTTTCATCCGCCCTAGTCATTCACCTTGGGGAGCTCCTGTACTTTTCGTCAAGAAGAAGGATGGGTCTATGCGTCTGTGCATAGACTACAGAGCTCTGAACAAGGTAACCATCAAGAACAAGTACCCCTTCCTAGAATAGATGATTTATTTGATCAACTCAAAGGGGCTACAGTGTTCTCGAAGATAGATCTGCGTTCTGGGTATCATCAGCTAAAGGTTAAAGAAAGTGACATCCCCAGGACGGCCTTCAGGACAAGATACGGCCACTACGAATTTGTAGTAATGCCTTTTGGAGTAACCAATGCTCCAGCAGTCTTCATGGAGCTGATGAACCACATCTTCAGGGAGTATCTCGATAAATTCGTCATTGTATTTATTGATGATATTCTCATATACTCACAGACTCCAGAGGACCATGCTACACACTTGAGGATAGTGCTGCAGATCCTTCAGCAGGAGAAGCTCTATGCAAAATTCTCAAAGTGTGAGTTTTGGCTAGATCAGGTGACCTTCCTAGGTCACATTGTATCCAAAGAAGGCATTCAAGTTGATCCAGCCAAGATAGAAGCAGTCAGCAACTGGTGTAGACCCAAGAATGCCAGTGAGATCAGAAGCTTCTTAGGCCTGGCAGGATATTACAGAAAATTTGTGGAGGACTTTTCCAGGATAGCCTCTCCACTCACAGCCTTGACCAGAAAGAACAAGAAGTTTGAATGGTCAGATAAATGCGAGCACAGTTTTCTAGAGCTGAAGAAGAGATTGACTAGTGCTCCCATCCTGACTGTTCCAGAGAGTGACAAGGCCTTTGACATCTACAGTGATGCATCCAAGATGGGCCTTGGAGCTGTCCTCATGCAAGACGGTAAAGTAATAGCATATGCCTCCAGACAGCTCAAGGACTACGAGAAGAATTACCCTACGCATGACCTTGAGCTAGCAGCTGTGGTTTTGCACTGAAGCTCTGGAGACACTACCTGTATGGAGTGCAGTGCAGAATCTTCACAGACCATCAGAGTTTGAAGTACTTCTTCACTCAGAAGGATCTGAATATGAGGCAGCGCAGGTGGCTAGAGTTGGTCAAAGATTATGACTGTGAAATCCTCTACCACCCAGGTAAAGCTAATAAAGTGGCAGATGCACTGAGCAGAAAATCCTGTGCGGCACTGATGTCCTTATCATCACTGTCTCTACCACTTCAGAAAGAAATAAAGGATTTTGGAGTCGAGGTAATAATTGGGCAACTTTCTGCATTGACTCTAGAGTCAACCCTGCTTAAGGATATACAAGAAAAGCAAGATCAAGACCCAGAGATCCAGAAGATCAAGCAGGGGATCCAAGAGGCAGAAAATTCAGAGTTTCGAGTATCAGATAGTGGCATCCTCTATTTTGGAGACCGCCTTTGCGTCCCCAATGATGAGGAACTAAGAAAGAATATTTTAGAAGAAGCCCACAGTACCCCGTACTCTATGCATCCTGGTTCTACCAAGATGTACCAAGATTTAAAGCAAAGGTTCTGGTGGTCTGGACTCAAGCGAGACGTGGCCAGATATATCAGTACCTGCTTGACCTGCCAGAGGGTCAAAGCCGAGCACCAGAGACCAGGAGGAGTTCTGCAGCCTCTTCCCATTCCAGAGTGGAAGTGGGAAGAAATATCCATGGACTTTATCACAGGTCTTCCAAGAACCACCCATGGACACGATGCAATTTGGGTGATAGTGGACAGATTGACCAAGTCTGCCCACTTCCTAGCCATCAAGTTATCGCATTCGGTAGAGCAATTAGCACAGCTGTACGTGAGAGAAGTAATCAGGCTTCACGGAGTCCCGAAGTCGATCGTTTCTGACAGAGATGGGCGATTCATCTCCCATTTTTGGAGGTGTGTTCAGGACGCCCTAGGCACCAAACTTCAGTTCAGCACAGCCTTCCATCCCCAGACAGATGGACAAACAGAGAGAGTAAATCAGATTTTAGAAGACATGCTCAGGGCTTGTGCGTTGGACTTTAAGGGTAGTTGGTGCAAATTTCTGTGCTTAGCTGAGTTTGCCTACAACAATAGCTATCAGGCCACCATCAGGATGGCACCTTATGAGGCATTATATGGCAGGAAATGTAGATCACCCATATGTTGGCAAGAAGCTGGTGAGAAAAAAGAGATGGAGTCAGGACTAGACAGCCAGACTGAGCTTATAGAGGAGACCACTCAGGCTATCCAGACGATCCGCCAGAGGATTGAGACTGCTCAGAGTAGACAGAAAAGTTATGCTGACACACGCCGTAGGCCACTTGAATTCCAAGTTGGAGATTCAGTATTTCTCAAGGTCGCTCCCATGAAGGGAGTGGTGAGATTTGGCAAGAAGGGCAAGCTGAGTCCTCGCTACATAGGACCCTATAATATTATAAAGAGAGTTGGGAAGGTAGCCTATGAGCTGGACTTACCAGAGGATATGTCAGCTATCCATAGTACATTTCATGTCTCTATGCTAAAGAAGTGTATTCACGACCCTAGCCAAGTGATTCAGCCCCAGTCAGTACAGATCCAAGAGGATCTTAGCTATGAGAGCAGACCGACACAGATAGTGGACAAGGCAGTTAAAAGATTAAGAAACAAAGAAGTGCCACTAGTGAAGGTCATCTGGCAGAATCAAAAGCATGAAGAGGCTACTTGGGAACGTGAGGACAGCATGAGAGAGAGATATCCAGAATTATTCTAAGTTCGAGGACGAACTTTTTATAAGGTATGGGGGATTGTAACGCCCCAAAATTTCCATTTTTAGTACTTAAAGTCCTTAGAATTATTTAGAAATGGTTTAGAAATATTCTAGATATTTTTAGGAATTTTTAGAGTATTTTTATGGAATTTTCCGAGTCCGTTTGGTATTTTTGGAAAAAGAAAAAGAAAAATAAAAAGAAAAATAATAAAAACGTTTAAGGGCAGCCGGTGGATTGAACCCGCGACCACCACGAAACAGCCCGCGCGCGCAACCAGCCGGGCTAGGGTATCAAGCACAGAAAAGGAAGGAGAGACCTATATTTAAGGGGTAGTTAGGTCGATTTGCCCCCATAAGTATAAATGGAAAAACCAATTAAGTGCAGCTGGTGGATCGAACCCGCGACCAGCACGAAACCAGAAACGCGCGCGACCAGCTGGGCTAGGGTATCAAGCACAGAAAAGGATGGAGAGATCTATATTTAAGGTGTAGTTAGGTTAATCCGCCCCATAAGTATAAATAGGTAATTAAAGAGAGAAGTTTTATTTTCTCTCCTCTCCAAACCCTCACGCCGACCCCTCCTCTTCTGGGCGAAACTACACCAAGCTCTAGGGGGCCGGTCAAGGCTCTTCTCCAAGAGATAATTCTATATTCGGGATCCCCGCGGCGAGAGGAACGCGTAGACGTGAAGAATTCTCCGAGATCTCAAGTTTCTCTCGAGTCCTAGACGTCAATCTTGGTTGTAAGTCCAAGATATCAATGTAAGTACTGCTCACCTGCAGTAAGAGGCGGTTTTTCCGCAAGAATTTCCTTTAAAAGTTTTAAAAGAGATATTTCTTTAGTTTAGATTTTTGGCATGTGATCTTAGTTCATTATATGCTTATATAGTTGATTAAGTACCCTATATGAGATTAGGGCCAAGAAAAGCTATGAGAAAAGAAAAGAGAAGATAAAGATAAGAAAAGAAAAGGCCAAGGCCTTAAGAAATCCCCAAAAGTCAAGACTTAGGGATTTTAGCACGCAAGGTGCTCCAGAAAATGCCAAGGCATTTACAGATAAGAAAGAAAAGAAAGAAAAGCTATTTTATTTTATAAGGCCAGTACCCGGCGTCCAAGGGCGTCGTTAAAGAAATCCAGGTGTCCAATTCCAAGGTCTTGGCCCTGGTAGACCAAGGTCTGCTCTATTAGGATTGGTGGCTCGCTACCCCAACCTTTTAGGGAACGCGCATATGAGATGGTACTTACGTCTTCAGTGGATCCAAGTGATTATTATTTTCAAGTATATGCTTTAGCAAAGTTTCTAAAGTTTAAGAAGTTTTCAAAAAGTTAAAGAATAGCTAAAGTTTCAAGTTGAGCCAAGAAAAGTAAATTGAGATTTATTAATGCTTGAGTATGCATGTTTTGAGTTATACATGTTCTTAGTTTTCTTTCAAGCATATAAGTATCTCATGTGATTTCATATTGTTCAAGAAGCATGTTTGCACATTTCGAGATTTTGTGAGCTAGATAGTACTTACTAAGCTTTTTGCTTACTAGTTGCATTTCCTCTTACTGCAGATAAAGGTAAAGGCAAGCAATTCTGAAGGAAGGCGACGAGGCGGTGCTGAGTAAAGTGTGTGTGGTGGCTGATTTTGGAGAGATCCTTGAGACGAGACAATTTAGTTATTTGAATTACAATGTTTTAGTTTATTCAAATTTCAAGTTCTTGCTTTATGGAGTCTAGCGAACATTAAGCTTTGGATAGTTTTACATGCTCAATTTCTTAGAGTAAAGATTTCATGTCATTTCATTTAGCATACATATCCTTATGATTGCATTGGATGAGTAGAAGTGTGAGTAGTTTAGAATATTGATACTTTGTTGGAGTTATTGATGCATGTGCCAAGATAGTGCTAGCTTCTCTTTTGAATTAAGTTTTATTGCTCAATTATGCTTAGAAAAGTTGCTTGCTCATTTCATAATGCCTTAGTGATGTTATAGAATTTTGTGTGATGAGTTTCAATAAGTAATTTCTTACGAGTTTTTGAGAAAGGAAGTATGCCATTGTATCATGCATGACTAGTAGAGTTAGTATATCATAGATAGATTTAAATTGAGAAGAAAAAAAAAAGATTTCCGCATTCTTAGTCGTGCATTAGAGTCAAGAAGTAAAGAAAGTAACGATCCGTCTAAGGCAGAGAAGGCGGGTCGCTACACCCAGTCAGGACATCGTCCACAACGTCCGCGTGGGTCAGCGTGCAATAATGCAGAGATGGTGTATGCTAGATACACATACCTCCCTCCCAAGTCCCCAGTATACTAAATCTCAGTCTGAAATCCTATAACAGGAAATACAGGTAACCTACAAGGTATATTGACCGGAACACTACCAATCCCTCAAGATCAAATGCAGGAGACAATACCACGATCTCTAGCTTACAAATGGATATGACAATACCTGAGACTGTATTGAACTAACCGCAGAATAACTCAGGGATGAACAACAAGTATCCAGAACTGGCATAATAAACAGGGATAAACAACAATATCCAGAACAGACATAATAACCAGGGATATCGTAGAATCTTACTGCTATCTATAACATTCTATGCATAACAAAATGACAATATCAAGATAGATAAGTCAAAGGGTACCCGCCTCCAGAGAGTAGAAGTAGTCCGTATCAAATTACAACCTCCCGTCCAGAAGTTAGCAACAAATCAGTGCCCTGTATCAAAAGATATAATTTAGCTATCATACCAACTGATACTAACCAACTAAGTACTCAGTTGTATTACGATTAACCCAACTATCTCAATTAGGTTTAATTCCACAAAGCTAAACCCAAACCTAACCACTTCAAGAACCATTCTTGGAACCTATCACAGAACATCACAGAAACCCATAACACAGTTCAACATCGGAAGCTTAACTCCATCAATTAACAAATCCTTCCATTACAAATTGATCTCTACCTTCACAGATCACCACATGTCAGCATTCATTCAAATAATACACGGTTAGGGAAATCAAACCTATACCAATTAACTTTCAAATTAGAACCATACAAACATATCCATAATGATTTCAACCCACAAAACAATCAAATACATATTCAAATACACCCATCTCAACTCACGCCCAATCATTACAGTTCTTACAGAGTTGAGCAAATGTAAGAAAATAGTGGCAATATAAACCACCAAGAACAAACAACCACCAAATCAAGAATGTAATCAGCACATGACAAATCATTACAAACTCAAAGGAGCTAAGCTATAAGCCTAATCCAAATTTACAATCCGATTATGAATTCAAACCATCCACACGAATAGAAACATCTCACACATCAAAATGCCATTAAAACAGAAGTCCACATCTAGCACTAGTTCTTCTATCCAGATCAAATCCATTCATCCACATATCTAAATCCATGATCAAATATCAAATCCATGAACACAAGACCCAAATTCAAAATCCCAGCCAAAACAAGCTTAGATAATGCTCCTAGCTGCTCAAAACCGAACAAAAACAACATCAAATTTCCAATTCAAAGGGAATGCTCAACCAGAACAAAGATAAGCTTCTCTAACTAGGATTAAAACCAAAAATCTTCTCAACGAAAACCCACACTCCCAGAAAGCTAACGATGAAGAAGGATATCCAAAAATCAACTCCCATTCCAACAATGAGTTCCCATTCTAATCGCATGAAACCTCAATCTATACAAGCACAAGAACCATTAGCACTTAGAGCATACCTGGGGTCAGCAATTACAGTGAGAATCTCTACAAGTGTTCCTTCTCCGATGCCTCTCGGAGGTAGGCAGGTGTAGATCGGGTCTGGCGATGCGCACACAACCGAGGGAAGAAGAGACGGAGCAGCCGAATCTAGGAGGAAGACATAGCTCATAAACAATCCACCGATTCGGGTGGCACCGAGATCAGATGATCTGTGTGGCTCTATGATTGAGAGCTAGGGCACGCCAAATGAGCGGTGCAACTTGCCGAGCTCGACACCGACGGAGTGGGGCGGCACGTGGGCGGTCGGCGGCGTCGGCTAGGGCACTCGAGGGAAGGAAGAAGGAAGGCGTCGGCCTGAGGGGGTCGACGGCTAGGGCACGCGAGTGGAGGAGAGGAGGTCGGGTCGGCGCTTGCGGCTGCGCTAGGGTTCGCGAGGGAGAGGGAGATAACGAAGGAGGAAGACGGCGCGTCTGGGGCACGAGTGGAGGAGTCTGCGGCCACGGGGTTTCGGTCGAGAGTTTTAATACCAAGGGGGGCTTTTTGCAAAAAGGTCCCTCCACTTTCAGAAATTCAAATCTTACTCTTAGGGCTTTTTAACCCTCCAATTTCTTATAATGCACATCCATAAATTTCTTGGATTAGATTATTTACCCCTTTCAAAATTCAAGAGTCTACCTGTAAACCCTTGATAAGTTTAAAGTTTTTACAATAAAGCCCCTTGGCTCCTCTCGTAGGGCCGGAAATCACAGACTCTATCCGAAAAAATCTCGAAAAATTTTCTGGTCCGGATTTTCGAATCGCCGTATTTTACATTCTCCCCCACTAATAAAAATTTGGTCCCCAAATTTCATTATTCCTCACACGACACACACTAGCATCAAAACATGTCTATCCTCATCATGAGTAACCGCTTCGTCTGATACCCTAAGGTTATACTGCTACGGAACAACTGGAGTTATTAATCCATAGGTTATCCTCCGATAACCAGATACATCCGGACAATCATGCAGTCATCACCACTATCCAAAGCACTCAATCCTAAGATCACTGGCGCCAAATCCATACTCCGATCTTTGAACGTAAAACGTCAAATCCATAAGTATCACCCAAGTATCCTCAAGTCAACAACATCCTCCAAAACATCACCAATCAGATATATTTATATATATCCTCCAATAAACCGTTAAAAGATAACATATAATTTAAGAATGGTGCCAATATGTTGTATCAATGTTGCTATCAATTACAAACTTCCTAAATAATCAACCACCGAAAGATCATTTATCCACCAAATGATCTATCAAAAAGCTACATATCCTGTAGTTCCATGTCCACTACTAGAATCCTTAAAATACAACACATCATAGAGATTTGTCCATCTCATCCACCTCTCAACACCAACGAGAAAGTCCACGGTGGTATCAATCTTATCATCCCGTTAACCAATAGATCAATGATGGGGGTACAATAACCGAAAACCAACGGTCATCTTTGACCTGCTGATTAATGTCCAAATCTCACCGTAGATAAGGATACAGCTAACTCCACATACTCTGCACCCTAGCGAGTGGCACATCCCGATGCACCATCGAGACTATCCAACCATATAGACCCAATCTATGAGTCAGAATCCCTCATAGACTAGCGTAGCAACTAGCGAGTCACACCGACCATCAACTCGTAATCCAATACAATCCATGATCAAATCCTCTGAGATCCTACTCCATAACAAAGAGATAGAGACATGCTACCTCTCAGAAGTATCTAAACATACTCATGGAATAATTCATTTATTTCCCCACGGGTCGTCCTTGATATCATTTAACTAGAGGTCGTCTAGTTGTGTAAGTGATTTGCCTCCACGCAAATCATAAGTCCGTAGATACCTGCTTGGTTATTCAGACCAAGTAAAAGTAGTCACTCATAAATAGTACGGTCTAGAACAACCCAAAATCCTTATCCTCCAATAGGTTGTCGACATATTCAACCTTAGTTGTCCGATTCAACAATCGGGTCTACTAGAGAATTAACATTCTCTGCTCTCAGATCTCATCCGCAACATATCACTAATCGCTCATATGAACGATCACAATTAAGATAGATTGACAACATGTCAATCCAACTAAACCAAGTCTACATATATCTATCCAGTATGAATATATGATCCCACCAAGCTGGGATAGTCTAACCAATCCAAAATCTAATACTGAGTACTAAAGCTAGGATAGTAGTAGAAAGATATACCTTTTGCCGCCTGGAGAAGTCCTATCGCTGCCAAGTCCCAAATTGCCGTCGCATCGCAACCACGGCTTTAAAAAAATCCATAATGTACTCGGATGAATAACATCAAACCCGAGCTCCGACACCTACCAATTCAGTGTCAGATTTAAATTCCGAGAAATCCACGAATCGATGGTATCCCGCATCCTGGGCTTGATACCAAAAATACCAAAAATAAATTGGTACCAGATAAACACCGTAAATCCCGTAAAACACGTAGGCATCAGAACCTACGCTCTGATACCAAAATAAATTGTCACGCCCCGAGACCCAGGAGCCGCTGATCCAATATAAAATCGGACAGCACCTCCCCTGTCCAGCGGACAATTTACACACACACAATATATATAACAATCCACGCAGTTTAAATATTTGCACAACCACGCAGTTTAAAGGGCCACAGGCCTCAGATATAAGCAGAAACAACAGTTATATGAATATAACTATCGAAAAACTAAATCCGAACTCACCTGAGCTGCCAGGGGGCAGGAACAAAACCAAAACCAATCGAAGTCCAACATAGGACTCAAAAGTACAATACTATCAAATAAAACATGAATACATGTTCGAAACACCACAACGAAAGCATAGGAAACACTACAGGGTCCATAAGCAAAACAAACATAAAATAAAACCAAGCGGAGCTCCTCTGGAGCTAGGGACTGGCGGCTCGGGATCTCCTCGCAGACATCAACCTGAAATAAACATATATGGCAACGGGGTGAGTCCATAACTCAGCGAATACCCAACAGATATGCATAGAAAGTTATACTAACAACAAGAGTTCTGCTAATACAGTCTCATATCAACAATAGGGAAAGACTGGAACTGAAAACACTGGGTAGGTACATACCTGAATCCATCTAACCTGTACAGAGGGTAAGAAATACCAACGGAAAACCAATAGGCATATAAACACAGATAACAAGTCTCCAGTATATGCGATGTCAAACAAGTGCAGCAAATAAGTGCAGCAAACAATGCACAATGCAAAATATGCACATGGTGCAATGACATGTGTCACTGACAGATCCAAATATACTAAATTAATTTGTCACGAAATGTATGGGCTCATCAAATTTAAATGTATGAATGAAAATGAATGAAAGCTGGAAACCCTTTTACAATCAAAAGTATGAAAATGTAATATAGGGGCCACAGGTCGTATTTTTCTCGGGGACTAGTTGTCGTGTTTGATTCGCGCTTGTATTTAGGTGTCGTTCGTGTTTTCGGGTTTCAACTAAAATCTGGAATTTGGGTTTGGTTTAGTAATGAGAAATGAAAATACAATGCAAAGGAAGAATTTAACCAAGCAAATTAAACAAAGTAATGGTCATTCATGGACTCAACCAATGGAAAATCTTATCAAGGCATTTAAACCATTTGGGAAAAACAAGGGCAGATCTACAATTGATGTTAAGCAATTGATATTAAGTAAATGGATGTGAAACAACCAAATTATGTGCAGATTTCAATCATGCCAAAAAAAATGAAGAACAGGACAGATTGCAACAACTTGGCACAACCACACATGCAGAAACTATAACTCGATTTGCAGAAATTGAGGATTGCAATTCGAAACACACTGAATGCTAAACAAACAGAAATCACATGCTATGATTCACTGACAATTATGTTTAACTTGCTAATAATCAGTGCTAAATTGTCTCTTGACACAGGACAACATATGTATTCTGAAATGCAGGACATGGAAGCTGAATTTCTGAGCAAACCGCATGCAAAACAAGCTGCAGTCAGGTGCACTATCACTCTATTAACCAGGTTTAACTTTAGTAATTGAGTCTTGCAAGTAAGCGAATGCTAAATAATATGTTGTCCAGAAGGAAAAAATGGAACAAGTTTCAGCTACAGCAGGGTGGCATGCAAGAAGAAAACTGATACAAGGTTTCAGAGTTATCAATCTACAGTTTTAACTTGAATTTTAATGAAGAAAGCCAAGCTACAACTGATGTGGAGCAAGTGGATGTGAGATTACAAATTGGGAGCAGGATTCATTAACCAATTCATGCAGAAACAAGCTCCAGCGAAACAGAATTCATAAATTAAAATGATGTGCAGAAATAAATGAATGCAGGGCTGAAATGAAGATTACGGCATTGAAGGTGATACAAGAATGGATACACAAGGTCTGAGCTAAAAGTAAGAAACCGAACTGAATGGAAATCAAGCTCAACTCTAATGCATTAACATACTAAATGCGAGCTTAAATTACAGGAAATTAAGCTAAGCAAGAATTGAATTGGAATAAGCTGTAAAAATCAGAAACTAATCTTGGCACGCTGAAACAGTTGGCACGCGCAGATTTAGAAAACTGCAGAAATTTAACTATGCGAACTAAACGAAAATTAACTCAATTGTTCACTAACAAACCAATAAATCTACTTACTTTGCAGAATCGAAACTAATTTAAACAGAAATATTCAAGTAAGCGAAACTAGCCAATCTGAAACCAAGAACAGAAATTACAGAAACAGAACTTAACTACAGAAACGAAATTACAGCATAAAGAACTAAAATTAACCAATAAAACTACTCCTCAATCCTTCCCTAGCTCAAGGTTTCTTTGTTCGTCACGCAAAGGCTGGCCTCGAACCCCTAAGCTCAGCAATTCGCTGGAAAACAGCTCCGCTTGGTAAATTCTGCTCAAACTGCACAGTTGGAGAAATTTCCAATCCGAAAGCTTCGATCTCAGTTGTTGAGCTGCGATGGTGATTTGGGGAAGACCTGAGCTTACCTGAGAACCCCTACAAGTGGCCCAGGTTGTCGGAAATTGGTTTTGGCTGAGATTTAAGCTCCCGGACCACAAAGCTGTCGAAACCCTCAAACAAGCTCTGTCCGGCGCGAATTTGATCTAAAATCTCCAACAAAGTATCCTCCAGCGATCCAAACCTTGATCACGATGAAGAATTAAGGGGTCGCGCCCCTTTGGATGAAGAAAACTATTGAAAAACTATGAACTCGAAGAAGATGAACAGTGCGGCGAGGAAACGCGACACTGAGAAGCTGCTGCGTTTTTTGATTAAATAGTTATCAACGGACGGCTGTGATTGATTGGAGGAGATCCAACGGCTGATCTTGCTCTGATTGGAGCCAAACTTTTATGATGATGATCTGGGGTCAGGATCTGCCTTGTGGTAGCTCGGATCCTCCAGATGTGCAACGGATGGTCCAGATCAACTCTATCTGTGAATGGACGCTCTAGAGCCCTCCTTGCTTGATCCAACGGTTGATTGAGCTCTGATTGGAATGAAACCTTCAGATCTTGATCATAGAGCTTGATCAACCCTAACCCTAGCTCGGATTGCTTCAGATCGTCCCGGATGGCTCAGATCTAGCCGCTCTTGAATCGGACGGCTCGGATTAATCGTAGGCTTGATAATTCGATCCGGTTCACATCCGACTCAGGTTTGACCCAATATGCCCTAGGTCCAGGATCCTTTGATGCCTATAAAAATATATCGGAAAATTAGTGGCCAAATAATCCAAAAATATGCAATTTTGCAATTAAGTCCAAAATAAGATAAAGTTCCAAAACCTAGGGTAAAATCATAATTAAGCAATAAAAACATGGGTCAAACATGGATTTTAGCAATTAAAATAATCAATAAAATGGTGCTTATCAACTCCCCCACACTTAAGCTTGAGCGTCTCGCGAAACTACTAAATATGTATCCCTTAGGCTTTCTTAAGCATAATTAGAAGCAAATGAAAAGAAATTACCTAGGGTTGTCAATTCTCATAAATCTAAGCTCTATGGATTAGTATCTTGTCCTTAAATCAACAACTTAGCCTTTTCATCTATCATGAGTCATTGAGATGAATTTAAATCACTAGCCTTTCAAGGGAAGTTTTGGTGGCTCTCTCTTAAGTTCTAATTTGATGATGGAAGTGGAGCTCACTCTTATACACATGATTCTTGCACTACCATAGGCTTGCTTATTGTCTAATCTCTACCATTAATCATGAATAGGATCAACAACTATAAAAACAAATGAAAACATGGAAAATGATAAAGAAATGGAGTAAAAATCAAGGAAATGGAAAATGGATGGAGTGGGAAACTTGGTTGCTCAAAAATGTTCCCAATGTGCTTTGCCCCATCTTGACAGTCCTCTAATGATATCAAAAGTGTGGTGAAGTCAAATTCTTGATTAATTCCTTTGGTTTGGATGAAAAACCCTTTCTTGGTTTCAATGTGCCATTTTCTTCTATTGTGTGCCAAATTTCTTTCTTCATTCTCTTTTCTGAATTTTCTCTTCTTCTTTTATCTTCTAGCAAGGTCAGAAATGAAATGAAATAAAACTTTGATTTGGATGAGAAAAACTTCACTTGATTTCATGGTGCCAAAATTCACTTTTTGTGCTACTTTGTTTCTCCTTTGTTCTCTTTTTCTCTTGGTCAGCTGCTGATTAGTTTTCTGCTTTCTTTCTTTCTTGTAAGGTCAAGAAGGTAGTGGAGCAAGGCTGTAATTCGAATGAAAGAATTATTCACTTGTTTCCATGGTATCAACATTCCATTTGTGTGCCAATTTTCTTTTCTCTTCTCATTTTTTTAAACTGTTTCTTTTTCTTTCTCTTTTTTTTTTCTTTTTGTTTCAAGTCTTCAGTTCCATGGAAATCAGCCCTTCTCCTCTGATCAGTAATGGATTTGCTCACTGTTTTTGGCAAAGGTTTCCTTCCTTCACTTGTGAAATGGCACAAAAATTTTTCCTTATTGGCGTGCCATTCTCTCTCTTTTTTTTTTACTTGCCTTTCGCTGCAAAATCTTTTTCTTTTTCTTGACTGCAGATTACCCAGTTCGTGTCTACATCAGCTTCAATTCAGATGGTCTTCAGCTGGAGATCAGATTCCATCACTCGGCAGCAACAAATCCAATGTAGTTCAGACTTCTTTCTCAGCTGCAACAAAAGTTCCTTTTGCAGTGGCACAGAATTTTCCTGCATTTCCTGCTTCAGCTCCTAGCTCAGCTTCCATTCAGATTTGTTCATCTTTAGTTTAGTTACTAATCTGTGCAGCTCCCACTCAGAATTACGAATCTAGTAAGGCTGCAATCCAAAACAATTTCAAACAGCTCATTGCTTCTCAGCAACTTAATTTGGTCGGAATTTTTAGCATTAGTTCAGATTTGGTTCAGCTTCACATTCCAATCTGCTTCTTCCAAATCAGCTTCACCACAATCCTTCAATCAATTTAGAACCTAGCAGTTTACTCCCTTTTTAGTTTATATCATCTCAGCAACTCAAAATCGAAATTTCATCAGCTTTTCTCAGCTTCTTTCAGCCTTTGGTCAGCCCTTTTAAATTCTGTTTTTGATCTGAAAATTCCTGCTCAGATTCTCCTTGAACTCAGCTTCAATTGAAGTTGGTTTGTATCATTCAGTAGCTCTCAGATGCAGCACTCAGCAGCACCCTTTCTCATGCAACTCGGATTCCCTGATAAAAACATGCTTCACATCAACTCTTGGTATTCTTGGCACAGATTTTTCAGATTCTTTGTGTGCCATTTGGATCTTCAAAGGATGGTGAGAAATCTGAATGCTTCAATTGGTTCCATCCCTTATCACTTCTTCTTGTGCATTCTTGACACCGAATCACTCAACTTGGCACATAAAAATGCAAAAAAAAAAATTTCGTTGACATGAATTGCCTCCAAAACTTTAGTCACTCCCCCACACTTGAATCTTTGTCCGTCTCGGGCAAAATAACATTAGAAACATTCAAAGCAAACAAGTCCATAGAAAAATGGGTAAGCGTAGGAGATAAGTAAAGAAAAAGAGAATAAACATGATTATTGCTAAAAATTTATGTGGAAAGGAAAACAAATGGATTAGTCTCTATAGATGTGATCCAATCATTCAAATATGATTTTGAAAGAACCTAAGCAAGTTCTAGAGCACAATGACATATGTGTATCGCAAAAGTAAGGCTAATTCTCACTAGGTCAAAATAATTCATCCCAAGTCCTCAATTAAGAATCTAAAGCTAAATAGTACTCAAGCATCCAAGATTTCATCCATGATCTCAAATCCTAAGTTTTAACAACCAAATTTAATTTATTTTCAAAAGACTCTAAAATGCTATGGAGATAACCTAGAGGGATACCTTTATTTCCACTCTTGCAAGAAAAAGTGACAAAAGAAATAACATGCATTTATTTACAAGGACTCAGTTCAAAGGAAAATTCTAATTTGAGGAAGCAAGAAAATGAAAAATGAAATAAAAGAAAATACAAGAAAAATCAAACTCCCCTTTATTCTGGTGGACGGAGCCTATCAAGAAGCAGCCTCCATCTTGGTAGTGGAGGAGTCTGGGTGGCTGGGAGATTTGAAACTCCCCCACACTTAAACTTCACAAAATTTTGTTCAGGTGGCCGCAGGCGATTCAGGTTCAAGAGCCATTCAAGGGATGGAGTGCTTTTAATTAAAGTCAGATCATCTCCTCCTTCTTGATGCCCTTCAGAAGTCCTTCCAGGAGGCTGGAGTCTGTTCAGTTGGAGCACCCACTCCTGAAGTCTTCTGGACCCTGCAAAACAATGTAATACCTCTCTCAAGCGTTCAGGGTCAGAAAGAAATGATATAAGTTCAGTTTCTGCATGAAATAAATCCAAATCTACATCATGTCCAATTAAATCAATTTGTGGTGCCTCAATAAAATTTTCAAAATCATTTTCTATAAAATTTGCATCCAGGAGCTCATCACAAATAAAGAAATCAATTTCTGGCTCATCAATAGAAAGTTCACAATTATTTTCAATCAAGGGTGTATCAAGTAATGTATCACAGTCAATGAAATCAATCTCAGATATTTCCATGAGTTTTTCACATTCAACCTCAGCATAAGATATAGCAAGAGATTCATCAAAATAAATAACATCCATTTCAGGCACTTCTAAGAAATTTTCACTAGTCATATCCACAAAAGATGTATCTAAAGATTCATCATAACAAACAACATCAATTATGGGTGCCTCTAAAATTATTTCGCTATTCATATCAACAAGAGATGTATCAAGTAATGCATGATGATCAAGGAAATCAATATTTGGTACCTCTAATGGATTTTCACAAACAATCTCTACACAGGGTATATCAATAATTTCATCAGAGTCAATAGAATCATCCCTAGGTACCTCACTGCATTTTTCTGAACAAAGAGGAGAAATACTTACCTGAGCGTGCTGGATAATACCTGAAGGTTCTATAATAGTAGATGTATCTGTGGTCTCCTCCTGGTCATGTACATGCTCCTCTTCAGCCTCAGGCGCTGGTGGACAATCAATTGGTGATCCTTGGGTGCTTGCTTCCACCATGCAAGTCCCTACACTTTCTGGTTCATTTTCTAAATCTTGTGGTGGTCCCTGGGGCTTAGTGCAGTCCCCTACACCTATGGAATCATCTCCTCTGCATGCTTCTCCTGTAATATCTGCAACAACAGTGTCAGAAAAATTAGGACCATCAATAATGCTATCATCAGAAAATAAAAGTCTAGAATGGTCCTGTGGAGCTTCAATTTCTTCTTCTGGAGCTGAAAAATTTGGAATTGGATTTTGAATAGGAATCTCCGGAGGGATGCATGCTGTAGGTGCCCAGACTTTGATGAGTACGTCATCTTCTTCTTCTTCTATCAAATGTGCAAGATTACTTGAAGAAGGACTTGGCCATGCACTAGGGTCACCTTGAACTTGCATTTGATTCATTTGACTAGCACTTTGTCCAACGCCTCTTTCTATGTCTTGAAGCCTTTGCTGCTGTTGATGATATTGTACAACTAGTTGATAAATCTCCTCCATTCTTTGTTGTTGTGCCTCATTCTCATTAAGATTCTCAAAGTCTCCTTGGTTAGCATAGCTCCTTGACTGATTTTGAAAGGATGAAGTAGGCTGAAAATTTTGAGCTTGCTGATTTGGTTGAAAACATGGCTGTTGAGGCTGATTAAAGGGCTGATATTCTTGGAAACTTTGCTGGGAAATGTAGCCCTGAAAGTTTGATTTTGAGCTGGAAAATTAGGTGGCGAAGGCTGAAAATTTTGCCTTGAAACCCTTGATTGTAGGGCTGTGAAAACTGGTTCAAGGGCTGTGTAGGCTGAAAATATTGTTGGTTTTGTGCTGGAAAAACTGGGAATGATTGAAAACTTTGCTGCCCTTGATTGTATTGCTGGAATTGAGGTTCAAATTGCTGAAATGGTTGCTGAAAATTGGGCTGAAATTGCTGAAAACTGGGCTGAAAATTCTGGAAAATTGGCTGCCCGTTCTGAAAATTCTGTAAATTCTGGAAATTGCTGGAATTTGGCTGAAATTGTTGGAAATCTTGCTGTGGTGGCTCGAATTGTTGAAATGGTGGCTGAAACTGAAAGTTTGGTTGCTGAAAATTAGGATAGGGCTGCTGAAATTGATCATTCGGGTGCTGAAAATTCAAATGGGGCTGCTGGAAATCAAAATATGGCTGCTGGAATTCTTGGAGTGGCTGAAGTTGTTGTTGAGGTGGCTGAAATGTAGGCTGAATCGGCCTCTGGTAAGTAGATAACTGGGCTTTACGTTCTAGTTGGTAGTCCAACCCCTTTAACACATTTTTTAACTTCTCCAATGCCTCTTCTATCTCTTTTGACCCCATTTTGAATTTGCAACCCTGTCACAAAACAAACAAGAAAAATGGCAGCAACCGTATATGAAAGATATAGCAAAATGAAATAGAACCCAATGATATGTCCAAAAGTATACAAGCAAAAATCAAACAAATCAACTAGTTGCTTCCCCGGCAACGGCGCCAAAAATTTGACAGACCCAAATATACTAAATTAATTTGTCACGAAATGTATGGGCTCATCAAATTTAAATGTATGAATGAAAATGAATAAAAGCTGGAAACCCTTTTACAATCAAAAGTATGAAAATGTAATATAGGGGCCACAGGTCGTATTTTTCTCGGGGACTAGTTGTCGTGTTTGATTCGCGCTTGTATTTAGGTGTCGTTCGTGTTTTCGGGTTTCAACTAAAATCTGGAATTTGGGTTTGGTTTAGTAATGAGAAATGAAAATACAATGCAAAGGAAGAATTTAACCAAGCAAATTAAACAAAGTAATGGTCATTCATGGACTCAACCAATGGAAAATCTTATCAAGGCATTTAAACCATTTGGGAAAAACAAGGGCAGATCTACAATTGATGTTAAGCAATTGATATTAAGTAAATGGATGTGAAACAACCAAATTATGTGCAGATTTCAATCATGCCAAAAAAAAATGAAGAACAGGACAGATTGCAACAACTTGGCACAACCACACATGCAGAAACTATAACTCGATTTGCAGAAATTGAGGATTGCAATTCGAAACACACTGAATGCTAAACAAACAGAAATCACATGCTATGATTCACTGACAATTATGTTTAACTTGCTAATAATCAGTGCTAAATTGTCTCTTGACACAGGACAACATATGTATTCTGAAATGCAGGACATGGAAGCTGAATTTCTGAGCAAACCGCATGCAAAACAAGCTGCAGTCAGGTGCACTATCAATCTATTAACCAGGTTTAACTTTAGTAATTGAGTCTTGCAAGTAAGCGAATGCTAAATAATATGTTGTCCAGAAGGAAAAAATGGAACAAGTTTCAGCTACAGCAGGGTGGCATGCAAGAAGAAAACTGATACAAGGTTTCAGAGTTATCAATCTACAGTTTTAACTTGAATTTTAATGAAGAAAGCCAAGCTACAACTGATGTGGAGCAAGTGGATGTGAGATTACAAATTGGGAGCAGGATTCATTAACCAATTCATGCAGAAACAAGCTCCAGCGAAACAGAATTCATAAATTAAAATGATGTGCAGAAATAAATGAATGCAGGGCTGAAATGAAGATTACGGCATTGAAGGTGATACAAGAATGGATACACAAGGTCTGAGCTAAAAGTAAGAAACCGAACTGAATGGAAATCAAGCTCAACTCTAATGCATTAACATACTAAATGCGAGCTTAAATTACAGGAAATTAAGCTAAGCAAGAATTGAATTGGAATAAGCTGTAAAAATCAGAAACTAATCTTGGCACGCTGAAACAGTTGGCACGCGCAGATTTAGAAAACTGCAGAAATTTAACTATGCGAACTAAACGAAAATTAACTCAATTGTTCACTAACAAACCAATAAATCTACTTACTTTGCAGAATCGAAACTAATTTAAACAGAAATATTCAAGTAAGCGAAACTAGCCAATCTGAAACCAAGAACAGAAATTACAGAAACAGAACTTAACTACAGAAACGAAATTACAGCATAAAGAACTAAAATTAACCAATAAAACTACTCCTCAATCCTTCCCTAGCTCAAGGTTTCTTTGTTCGTCACGCAAAGGCTGGCCTCGAACCCCTAAGCTCAGCAATTCGCTGGAAAACAGCTCCGCTTGGTAAATTCTGCTCAAACTGCACAGTTGGGGAAATTTGTAATCCGAAAGCTTCGATCTCAGTTGTTGAGCTGCGATGGTGATTTAGGGAAGACCTGAGCTTACCTGAGAACCCCTACAAGTGGCCCAGGTTGTCGGAAATTGGTTTTGGCTGAGATTTAAGCTCCCGGACCACAAAGCTGTCGAAACCCTCAAACAAGCTCTGTCCGGCGCGAATTTGATCTAAAATCTCCAACAAAGTATCCTCCAGCGATCCAAACCTTGATCACGATGAAGAATTAAGGGGTCGCGCCCCTTTGGATGAAGAAAACTATTGAAAAACTATGAACTCGAAGAAGATGAACAGTGCGGCGAGGAAACGCGACACTGAGAAGCTGCTGCGTTTTTTTGATTAAATAGTTATCAACGGACGGCTGTGATTGATTGGAGGAGATCCAACGGCTGATCTTGCTCTGATTGGAGCCAAACTTTTATGATGATGATCTGGGGTCAGGATCTGCCTTGTGGTAGCTCGGATCCTCCAGATGTGCAACGGATGGTCCAGATCAACTCTATCTGTGAATGGACGCTCTAGAGCCCTCCTTGCTTGATCCAACGGTTGATTGAGCTCTGATTGGAATGAAACCTTCAGATCTTGATCATAGAGCTTGATCAACCCTAACCCTAGCTCGGATTGCTTCAGATCGTCCCGGATGGCTCAGATCTAGCCGCTCTTGAATCGGACGGCCCGGATTAATCGTAGGCTTGATAATTCGATCCGGTTCACATCCGACTCAGGTTTGACCCAATATGCCCTAGGTCCAGGATCCTTTGATGCCTACAAAAATATATCAGAAAATTAGTGGCCAAATAATCCAAAAATATGCAATTTTGCAATTAAGTCCAAAATAAGATAAAGTTCCAAAACCTAGGGTAAAATCATAATTAAGCAATAAAAACATGGGTCAAACATGGATTTTAGCAATTAAAATAATCAATAAAATGGTGCTTATCAGTCTGACCGAAGCGAAAGTTACCTTTGATGCCGTTGAAACCTGCGAAGGGAAAACGGACAAGCCTGACCGAAGCGAAAGTTACCACTTGACCCTCCTTCTTGGTTTGAGTCATCCCTGTCTCACCTGCACACTTATCAGATGATTAGCAAAGCATATCAAAAGGAATCAGCAGATTTCAGAAAGAAACTAGAACGAAATCAGGCGTCAGACAACGATTCAAATTAAAGTTATCAGACACTGATCGGTCGCCTGACCGATCAGTGAAGACCCTGATCGATCAGGTCACCTCATGATCGATCCAGTGACTCTGTGATCGGTCACACTGACCGATCAGGGATAGTGGATCGGTCACTCTGATCGATCCAGCAGTTTACTGGAGTTTCCTCTAGCTCCCACCAGCCAAAGGCCCTGATCGGTCACCTGACCGATCAGGTTGTGCCCTGATCGGTCTGGTGACCGAACAGGTCACTCCCTGACCGATCAGGAGCCATCCTGATCGATCAGGGTGCGGACAGACCGATTAGGTTTTTCTTACAAAATCATTCTAATCTCTCTCTGATCGTTCACCAGAACGATCAGAAGCCAAACAGAACCATTGTGTTCTCTTTCTAATCGTTCACCAGAACGATCAAACTCTCTGGATCGGTCACCAGACCGATCTGTTCACAAGGGAACTCGTGCCAACTCCTGATCGAACTCTAGACCGATCAGGTCACTTGGCTGACTCATGCTCAGTCACCTAGTTTCACTCGCTAGGACCCGGCTTCACTCACCGGGATTTCATTCAACCTAGCTTCACTCACTAGGACCTAGCTTCACTCACCAGGGTTTCGGTCACCTAGCTTTACTCGCTAGGACCTGACTTCACTCACCGGGATTTCCTTGACCTAGCTTCACTCGCTAGGACCTGGCTTCACTCACCGGGATTTCAGTCACCTGGCTTCACTCACCAGGACTCGGCTTCACTCACCGGGATTTCAGTCACCCAGCTTCACTCACCAGGACCCCGCTTCACTTACCGGGATTTCAGTCACCCGGCTTCACTCACCGGGATTTCAGTCGCCCGACTTCACTCACCGAGACTCGACTTCACTCACCGGGACCCAACTTCACTCACCGGGATTTCAGTCGCTCGGCTTCACTCACCGGGACCCGACTTCACTCGCCGGGATTTCAGTCACCCGGCTTTACTCACCAAGATTTCAGTCACCCGGCTTCACTCACCAGGACTCGGCTTCACTCACCGAGATTTCAATCACTCAGCTTCACTCACCGGGATTTCAGTCACCCGGCTTCACTCACCAGGACCTAGCTTCACTCACCGGGGTTTCTATCACCCAGCTTCACTCACCGGAACTCGGCTTCACGCACCGAGGTTTCCATCACCCGACTTCACTCATCGAGATTCGTGCCCAGTCCCTGACTAGGACTTAAGCTGAATTTACTCACTCACCTAAACTTAAATCGGTGTCAACACCAAAACAACAATCAGGTCAGACTGCATCAACACATATAATCGAGATGATTTCAATTATTGGAGGAAGTGGTTGGAGACGTTGTTCCAAATGGATTGGGGCCATTGAACCGCATTGGAGGTTCCATTTGAAGCTCCAACGGACAAGAAGGGAAAACACCTCCGACCTCGGTATTGGACCATGGATCAAAAGGAGGAAGCGGAGGCGGATAAGGAGGTAACTAGAATTGCGTTAAACTCATTACCTCCACATATTGTGTCACATATAGGAGAATACAAGAATGCATATGAGCTTTGGAGAAAGGTGATAGCTCTACATGAAAATTCAACACAAGGACAAGAAGGAGAGGAGCCCAAGAAAAAGGGGTCATTGGCCCAAAAGAAGGAGAAGGACCAATTGAAAGTTGAATCAAGTTCAACATTCGAAGAGGAGGAGAAAGAAGAAAAAAAATCATCCACCTCCTCGAGTGAAGTGGCACAAGATGAAGAAGAATCATCCACTTCATCAAAGGGAGAAGAAGAAGTCTCCACTTCAAGGATTCAGAGAGAGGAGACATCATCCTCAATACTAGAGTAAAAAGAAGCTTCCACCTCCACCAAAGCAAAGTCAAAGAACCATATTATTTGCTTTGGGTGTAATGAAAAGGGACACTATAAGGATAAGTGTCCAAAGGGTAAGAAAAAGGAGGTAAATCCTAAACCCAAGTCAATTTCTTTAAATTCTAACATGGGTTGTAGGGAAAAGAAGAAGAAGAAGCATATAAGGTGCTTCACGTGTGGTGAGCTAGGACACTACCACACCAAATGCTCAAGGAAAGGAGAATTCAAGAAATTAGAGTATTTTAGAAAATGAGAGAGGAAGGAGAAGAAGAAAAGCTCACATCAAGGGGGAGCTACAATGGTAAGGGAGGTAATCCCTAACTTTTGACGTAATTCAAATTTCTCCATGCATGTTAGAAATAATGAAAATTATTTACCCATGCATAATTTTGGTTTTAGATATCATGATAAAAATAGAGTTAATATTGCATATCAAAACCCTAGAAAATTTATGCATCATGATAAACCTAGAACCTTTAGACCTAAGGACCAAGACATCAACCCCAAGAAAGGGAGACATATGTCTAGGAAGGTGGGTAGGTCTAGGAATGTCCAAGGTGAACATATTGATTCTAGGTTTGAGAACCTAGAAAGGGAAAATCAAGTTTTAAAGGCAAAACTTGATAAATTAGAGAAAATCCTAGATAGATTCACTATTGGATATAAGGGGTTTAGGTATGGTGTTGGGTGGTCAAAAATCCAACAATGATATATCAGGTCTAGGATATCGATCTAAGGTCTCCAATGTTATGGAGAAGTCATATGCAAGGGTGCAATATGACTATAGCAAGGGAAAGTCTAAAAATGGCAAGGGGATGCCATTTAAAAGTAAGAAAAAAGTCTTAACTAAGGACAAGGGGTCCAAGGTTAAAAAGGTTAAGGATGTAGGCCAAAAGTCACCGGAGGTACACCGGTGTGGCCTTGTGTTTATAAATGAGTCACCTAGGGAGGTGGCTAAGGCTATGAGCTCAAGGGGAAGCTCTAGAAGTCAAGTTGGGGCCCATGGTCTATGGATCTCGGGAGGATTTCTCTCGGAAGTCTAGATGAGTCATGAAGTATGCCAAAGGATGTGGAGACAGATTTGAGTCTCAATTCTAAGGATTTGACACATTGGATTTGAGTATCATGCATAAAATATGGCATTGGGGGTCATATTACATGGAAGTTAGTTTTTGATGTATAGATGTCATGTAAAGCAATGTTGGGGATGCATTGTGGTTTGATATGGGTAGACACATTAAGGGGAAGTCAAAACTAGGACTTTAGGTCAAGGTTCAAATTGAACCATTTAGCTAGTTTTGGGTTTTGTGTCAATCTTGGGATTGAAGATAGATGCATTTTTGAATGTATTTTTTTCAAGTAGACATAGGTACCACAAACCTCTCCATAAAATTTAGAAATTTTTGAAGATTTATGGAATTTCTGGTGCATTTCTGAATTGGGTCAAAAATGTTGAAAATATAGTTTTCAGGGTACCAGTCGACTGGTAGTGGGGTCAGTCGACTGATATAGGCTGAAACTATTTTTCAACAATCGAAAAGTGTCATAATGATGTAAAACAAGTGTATAATCTTATAGAGGGTTAATACACTTTGTTTATGATCATTAGAGGTTAAATGATCTAATAAGAGCGAAATTATTGGAGTCCTTTTGATGTGTGGCAAAGGGGGAGAAGTGTTGGATTTAAGTGGGGAACCAAACACGCATTTGCAAGAAATCCTAGGTAATGGGGGAGTAGTGTTGCTCATTGGTTGGCAAAGGGGGAACCTTGAAGAGGTTCTTAAAAATCCTTTGTAAGTCCAATATAGGGGAGCCTTGGAGAGGTTCTTAAAAAACCCATTTTGGTAAAAGTCCTAAACTCATTGGGGAGGTTTAGGTGTGGGGATGCCTTGTGATAGGATCCATGCATGTTTGTATTGCATACGCATTGGCGGTATAAGTCCAAGGTGAAGCCTTGGCAATGTAAGTCCAAATGGTTATTAGCAGTGTATTTGCTATTTGTTTTCCCCAACTTAAACGTATTGCTAAACATCAAAAAGGGGAGATTGTTGGGGCAATCTATGGTTCGGAGTGACCATGTGTTTTGATGTTTGGGCAAAGGGTTTATGTTAGGTTCACCCTTGTGTTTGATATGTGTATTTAAGTGTGCATGTTTGCAGAATACACATGGACTTAGTTGGACGACTTTAGGTCCAGTGAAGGATGACATGAGGAGACAAGTCGTGAGCTTGCATGCATCCGAGGGACCGTAGACAAAGAAGGAACGATGAGCCGAGGGAAGTGAACTTCAAGGCATACACGAAGGATGGCATGAGAACGAGCCGTGGGTTCATTTGCATTCGAGGGACGAGAGCCAAAGTTGAAGAAGGCTTGAAGGCAACAAATCGAGGCTGCTGGAAGGGTCAGCTAAGTCGTGAGGATTCGAGTACTGAGAGAATGGTACTCGGGAAGGGAAACCCTAGGTTTAGGGGTAGAGCAGTCGACTGGCGCTTGGATCAGTCGACTGATGAAGTGCACAGAAAGATCAGTCGACTGATCTTAGGAGCAGTCGACTGGCGTCGACTGAAATTTGAACGTTGGGCTGCAACATTCGAATCTAAGTGGACTAGTCGACTGGTGTTGACACCAGTCGACTGGCGTCGACTGAAATTTGAACGTTGGGCTGCAACATTCGAATCTAAGTGGACCAGTCGACTGGTGTTGACACTAGTCGACTGGTAACGACTGTTTTCATCTTTGAGCTCTATTTAAGAGAGCTTGGGTTGATTGGGAAAAGGTTGACGAAATATGCTTGGTTAAAGCTTATTAGTAGTCTACAAGTGCTCAGGGTTGTCAGGAGTTTGTGGCAAAGTTTCTCCACCTACAAGGAGTGACAAGAGCTAGCCGGAGGTCTTCCGGGGACTCATCCACCGACGGATCAGGATCGCCCACCTTATGGACAGTCGTGGAGTAGGAGCTTTATCTCCGAACCATGTAAATCGGTTTGTCTCTTCTAATTGTTAATTTTAGTTATTTGTTATTCCGCATGCGCACTAAAAACGTGTAGGAAGAGAACTACGATTGAAGTGGGTGATCGGCTATTCACCCCCTCTAGCCGTACGTTAAGGTCCCAACACTAAATACCCTTACCTACGAAGACACCATTCTTTGTAAGTATAAAATTGTTTGACTGGAATAATAGTCTAAAGTCGGCCTTAACAGGTGCCGAACAAGAAATTAGGTTCTTCCTGATGTCGGAAATGTGAAGCACATCAATGAGTGTTAACTCCTTCGTAGATACCATCTTCAGGACAACTTTCCCGAGTCAGATAATCAGCGATGTAGTGGATTGTTCATATAGAACTTTCTTCCACTTATCGGAGTATACTTGGAGAACATCGTCTTATCCAAACAGATGTTACGTGTTGCTCCAGTATCAATCTACCACCGCTTCGGGTTGTCCAACACCATGTTGGCTTCAAACACGACCGCAGTGAGATCTAGTTCCGATAAATCGGGGAGCCTACCATCAGAAGTTGCGACATGGTTCGCAGCATCCTTCTGACTTTTGGTTGGTTTCTTCGGGCGTCTACAATCTTTGGACAGGTGTCCTGGCTTTCCACAGTTGTAGCACGAGCCCTTGAATTTCTTGCCTTGAGCCTTCTTCTTGAATTACTTCGGCTTCTTGGCGTTTGGCTCAACCATGTTAGGCATCTCATCGATGGCCCGCTTCATTCCTCTAGAGTCGGATAACTTTCGATTATCCTCCTCTATTCGGAGCCTCAGGATCATGTCTTCAAGTCTCATCTCCTTTTACTTGTGCTTGAGATAAATTTTGAAATCCTTCCACAACAGAGGGAGTTTCTCGATTGCCGTGGCTACTTTGAACGACTCGTTCAGTTTCATGCCTTCAACATCCAGATCATGCAGTATCAGTTGCATGTCTTGGACTTGAGACATCACACTCTTGGAATCCACCATCTTGAAGTTCAGAAACCGACCGACGATGAATTTCTTCAATCCGGCGTTTTCAGTTTTGTATTTCTTCTCTAGTGATTCCCACATAGATTTTGCGGTCTCCATCAGACTATATACGTTATACAATGTGTCATCCAATGCGTTGAGAATGTAGTTGCGACACAAGAAATCTCCATGCGACCATGCATCACATGCAGCCTTGCTGTTAGCATCACCTTCCTTAATGGCTGGTGAGCCTTCACGCAAAAATCGTACAAGGTTTAGCGTTGTCAGATATAACAACATCTTCTACTGCCATCATTTGAAGTCGGTTCTTTTGAATTTCTCCGGCTTCTCTCTATGCGGAACGATTGTTGGAACATTGTTGATCAATGCTATATCAGTTTGCAAAATAAATTTATTATAGAGTGCAAGACTCTTAACTTTGTGGTCATGGTGTAGTTGGTTACCACGTCAGATTAACACACAGAAGTCTCCGGTTTGAGTGCTGGCGACACTAATTATTTTATAATAATTGCACAATATCGTTTCACGATTGCTTGTCGGCGTCGTTCGGATAAGCTGCCAGGAGGATGCAAACTGATATAATTTCGTCAAGGCTAAGTGTTGGACACTATCTCCGTAAAATGATATTGCTCCGCTACAGGTGTTCACGGATAGCAGCAATTCGTTTCCCAAGATACAACGACGATGTCTCGAAATAGCATCACTACAAATTTCGAGACTAGTAAACCTTCTCGTAGGTTTTTCGGACTTTGGATGCACATGATGGGATGAATACTAATGACTTTGATGAATGAATGAATGAATCCATCATCTAGAGGACTCTATTTATATAAGGGAAGAGGTGGGGTACCCTTTGGTGAGTGGGTGTGACCTTTGGTTTAGGATTAATCTGGACCATTCAATCTAGGGTTGTAACCCTTCAGATAACCCTTTAATCACATCCATCTGATCTGAATGGTTGTAACCTTTTAGATTTCCCTTTGATCTCAGCTGCTAGATTTGATCTGACGCTTCGGATCAAATCTCTCTTTACCAATGGTCAGATTGTGACTCTTCACGATCAACGCTCCAGATCGCGTCACTTGCGATCCAGCACCCATATTTGATCGAGCGATTGCTATTTGTTTGTCCAGTCATTTCTCTCCTCCTATATAAGTGCCACGCAATCACTGTCACATCACATGCCACGTCACTTGAGCGGCATGTAGGCACTGCCACGTCACCGACACATCACCCGAGTGTCGTCACCTGGAGCATAAATTTAAGCTCCTCGCAACGATGCGAAGTGCAAAATGCAAAGTGCGCCAACAAAGCGCCCAATGCGCACATGACGTGTGACGGGCTCGCAGGTGTGACCACCAGCTCGCCTGTGAGAACAGACCGCTTGTATTTTTTTAAAAAAATTCCATTAACATAGGAACATATATAAGGAAGTTAATCCCTTCGAAAATTTCAGATGTGAGACTAATCTCAATCTATTTCCTTTTATGTAAATTTTGGGCTAACTTTAAACAATTAATTTCTAATTCACTCGTAATTGATTTTGAGTAAATTAATAGTCTAAATTCATCTACGCTAAACATAGATTTCGTTTTTGAAGTCAATTATGACTTTCATCGATTGATGACACCTCGATTTTCCTTTGCAAAATCATATTTAGTCTTAATTAATTATTTTTTTTTGTTTAAGCCTACATTTTAGGTTTACCATTAAAATATCCTTAGGGCATCCCAATAATTAAACCTCTCAATAAGATTTTTTTGTAATCCCCAATGTGCCACATCAATGTTATGTTAAAAATATAAAAATCTATTATTTTTTCTTTAATAAAAAAAATCACACAACTTTTTCTGTATGCCTTACATTACAAATCATTCTCTATTTCTCTTCCTATATTACAAATTATAATTGATCACTACTTTATCAGTAATTATGAGCTTCATCCTCAAAAAAAAAAAAAAAATTAAGTTTTCACTACTATTTTGAACTATAAATCTCAAACCTCATCTCTAAAATAATTGATTTTTTTATTAAATTTTTTAATTTTATAAATCTCTCATAAAAATGTTCTTAATTATATGTTTCTAATTTTTGATCATAGGTTAAGGTGAAGCTGTACAAATAAATTTACTTTTGAGATTTTTGATTAGGATACCCTTAATGTCTTTCTCATAAATGATCATATCCAACGTGTCTCACTTTTAGATCCAACATATCTATAATATCCTGTCAATATTATTATACTAGAGAATCATATAATAAAATAAAATATTTATATTTGTGGGGCTGACTAATGGGATGATTAAGGTAGCGAATTTATTTTTTTTATAAAATAAAATAAAATAAATGATTGAAAAAGATAGTTAAGTAAAAAAATAATGTCTTCAAAAATAAAATTAAGAAAAAGAAAATCGCTCCGGGCTGCAACCAACCACAAACCAGTGGCTTAATTAAGTCACTTAATAATGACTTAAATCAACCAAATCTACGCGAAGCGATCTGGACTCGTTCTGTTTCGCCGGCTATCGACCGAGAGCGCGCGAACGCGCTCCCTCCAACGAAATCCGAGGGGGCGCCGCGTCGCCCTCCCTCCCTCCCTCCCTCCCTCGTCAAAACGAAGTCTTTGCCTCCGAGCGCTCGATCTGGACAATTTTGCTGGCTGGCGCGGTGTAAAGGTGGGATCTTTCCGTAGCTTGATCATCGGCCGGAGTTCCAGCTTGAGCGCGCGCGCAGGGGATCCTTCTCTATCATCTGATATTTTTGTGGTGGGGTGGACTGTGAGTTTGGCAGGATGATGACGTGGAGAGGTAGCGGGGTTCCGGCGGATTCTTACTACGAGGCTCGGGAAGGGTTCGCCGAGGGGCCCAAGAGCAAGTTCAAGATTAAGGTTCGTTAGATCTTTCGGGGTTTTTGGTTATTTGAAGATTTGCTCGAAGTGAGTTCTGGATTTTTGGGATATTTTCTTAGCTCCTCTTGGAATTTGTCTCTTAGTCAACGCAGAAATTCATGAGTGATAGGCATGATCTGGCCTGTAAGATCATGGCACTTGGCGATTCCGTGCCTGCTAAACATTATCTGGAAATATTTACTTTGGCCCTATTGATGTTTTTATTCTGTATCGGTTTTTAAAAAATGTTTCTATATCATGTAAATCAAGCTTGAAATGGGGAATTCGCTGTATCAAGGCAGAAGATAGGGATTATAACATATCTGTTTTTTTTGTCAGATCTTGCTAACAAAGATGGTTGGCCTTTTCTGTTATTTCCATTCTAGGTGAATTCAACTCGGTTCTTCCTTATTTATTGTGCCTTTTTCACATGCCTAGACCACTTTTGAGACGTGGGCATACATAACACGTGAACCGTAGAGGTGGAGTTCAGGAAATTGAATGATGTGAATTATTTCATTAGAGGGTCCATACCACTAAAGGAGTATCTGTTAACAGAAAGATCTTTTTGAGTTACATAAAATAGCCTTGAATTTCCTTGTTCAAATGTTTCAGTTAATTCCTTTAACAATGGTGTTCTAGTTTGTTCATGTAGGCTGGAAGGACCCTAAGCGTACGAAGATGGCAAACTGCATTCAGTCCAGAAGGTTATTTGGACATTGCTTCGGTTCTCAGACGTATACAGCGGGCAGTATGTTTTATATTTAGCTCTTCTTTTAGCGTCAATACTACCTTCTTCATTATAGTTTTGCTACATCATGATATAAAAACTCCTGTGCTGTTCCTCTGTACTAGCATTTTTGCATTAAAAAAACCATGGGTATCATTGAAATCCTCCATAAATGGGCTGTATTCTATATCTAACTTTTAGGGGAAAGTAGACCAAAGGAAACTCTTATATTTGAGAGGTTAAATTACTTCACCTCGATGTTACTCAGTGATAGTGCCCACAACAGGTGTCACGAATGAGCCTCAAATTTAGATATTTATAAACTGAAAACTTTTGGCTAACAAAATTAAATGTAGAATAGGGGTCTCAGGTCGTATTTTTCCAAGGACTAGTTGTGAATGTTTAACTCGAGCTTGAAAGTTATTTGTCGTTTAATAATTTGGGTTTTCTAATAAAATGAGAGTTTTTGCGATAAGAGATGAAATAACAACTCGGAATGAAATAGACTGAACTTAGCTAAAGCATGTAACGAATTAGGAAATTGCGGGAACTAGACTTAACCTATTTAACAACTGAGCAATTAAATGCAAACAATGGAATTGAAATTCAAGAATTAATTGCAGGAAACTAATTGCAAGAAACTAATTGCAGATTAAAGAGAACTAGAACAAAACACAACTCTGATACATGCAAAATAATACACGAAGAAAAGGGCAAAGTTCCTCTAGATGCATTCTTGAGTATCCAAGTCTTCCACTCTCTTTACTTTCCCATATTTCTTTATCGTATCATATTTCTTTACCATGTCATATTTCTTTACTTTCTTTATCATGAATCTTTAGTATCAAAGTTCATTAAACTTCTATTTCATTCTTATCATTACATATCTCCTAACTCGTTTGAATAACCTTTTGTAAGTGTGGATCCAAATCAAGAATGATGGTGGAGAATAGATAATAAGCAAGCTTATGGTAGTGCAAGAATAATGTTGTGTTTGAGTGAGCTCCACTTTCATCAAAAATGTAGGATTTAGGAAGAGAGCCACTAAAATTTCCATTGAGAGGTTTTGCGTGTTTAGTTGATCTCAATGAGTCATGAAGGATGAAATATGCTAAGTTGTTGATTTAAGGACAAGATACTAGTCCATTGAGTTTAGATTTTTGAGAATTGATAACCCTAGGTAATTTCCTTTCAATTGCTTCTAACTATGATTGAGATTAATCAAGAGGGGTACATGTTTAGTTAGCTTATGCGAGACGCCCAAGAGTAAGTGTGGGGGAGTTGATAACTATCATTTTGTTGATTAAATTAGGCTTTCAAATCCATGTTTTGATCCATTTTTATATGCTTAAGTTTGCATTTACATTAGGTTTCATGAATTGTCTCTATTTTAGCTGTTGATTCGAATCATTGTATATTTGAGATATTTTGGCACTTAAATTTGAATCTAATTTTGTAGGCTTCAATTGACCATGGACCTAGATCAGATTGGGTCAAACGTGAGTCAGAATTGGATCCGGATCAAGATGATCAAGCATCGGATTAATATGGGTCGTCCGATCAAGAAACGGCTAGATCTGAGTCATCCGTCAACTTCTGATCAATCCAAGCTCAAGATAGAGTTAATCAAGTTCATGGATCAAGATCTGGAAGTTTGGGCCAAATCAGAGTTAATCCAGCCGTTGGATCAAGTTTAAGAGAGTCTAAGCCGTCCATTCAAAGATTAGGGCAATCTGAGCCATCCGTTGCAAATCTGGAAGATCCAAGCTACTGAGAGGCAAATCCTGACCACAGATCGAGATCTGGAGAGTTTGGGCTTGATCTGACTTGATCTGACCGTCGGATGAGGCGAGGATGATCACAGCCGTCCAAGTTCAAATGGAATTGATTAAAAGCATAATTCCCTCTTCCGCTCGTGGTCGTCGCGTGGTAGCCAGTTCGCAGAGTAGCCAGTTTTCTTCTGTTCTTCGTTTCTTCATCGATTTGTTCCTAGTTTTCTTCTGAGATCGCGCGACCAACATTAGATCTGTTTCTTCTCAAGGTTTTGGATCATTGAGGTATCATTTCTGTTTAGTTTGCTAATCAAAATTGGTTTCTGGAAGCTTAGGTGAGGGTTTCGCCGGAGCTGTCGTTCTTGCGATCGATCCTTGTTGAGGGCTGGCTTCCGTAGTCCGGAGCTGTCGAAGCAACGCTGAGGGATTCTCGGAAGCATTTGATAGTATCTGAGCATCGATCGCCAGCTAGCCAGTCGAGGAGGAAGAGATTGGGGACTGATTTCAGATACTGGTCGGACCATGCGATCGGACAGAGTAGCTCCTGATCGGTCCGTGACGGATCAGAAGAAGACCTAATCGGTCCCGTGACCAATCAGACTGGCCAATTCACAGCAAACTGATTCCGGGAATTTTTCCTCACTGATTTTTGAGTTCAGAGGGTTTCTAGCTCATCCTTTGTGTGACGGCAAAGGGAAGTCCTGATTAGGAACTGATTTAATGTTCAAGTTAATAATTTTAGGTTTAAGCATGTATTTTCTTCACATTACTCTAGTTTGTTCCCATTAAACTTCAAGTCAAGTTCTTGAGCCAT
>JAGFNQ010001573.1:1087068-1130843 GCA_024364735.1 Boesenbergia rotunda
GGATCATTCTACACCACTGCACCCATTTATATTTAAATAAATTTTCATCTTATTATATTGTTATTAACCAAATCTTTTTTTTATCTTCCTCAGTTGAGGTGCGCAGTTGTCATAGTTTCACATCGCCTAACTAAAGCATTTATTGGTCATCGTTATACATGTTCATACCATCTTAAACATGTCTTCATTTCTTCTTTATATCTAATATTACTAAATTTAAATTTCATATATACTATCTTTACTCTACTAAACCTGAAACCTTTCACTTCTAGCATTTCCCGTCAAGATTTGAGTTTAGCATTTACTCCTTCATGTGTCTCATCTACCAAAATAATATAATCTGCAAACAACATGGATGCAGTATCGTATCTTGGAAAATAGACTTAAAGCGAATGCTTCATGTATCCTATCTTTATAGGAAACACTTCAATTAATCCACCCAAACTCTTCACTCTTTTCATTATATCCTTGTACATATTTTTAATTAGTTCAATATATGTTATGCTAATACTTTTCTTTTCTAAAATTCTCCATATAATTTTCCTTGAGACATCTATCATAAATTTTTCTAGGTCAATAAATATCATATGTAAATCTTGTTTATATTCTTGATACTTTTGAATTAGTTATTTGAAAAGATATATAGCTTTTATTATTGACCAGACATAAATTCAAATTGATTTTCAATTATCGTGATCTCCTTTCTTAGTTTTTATTTCTTACTTTTTCCCAAAATTTTTAATATCCTTATAGTTTGCACAATTTTATACGTCTCATTTATTCTTATATAAGGGAACTAGAGTACTTACCCTCCATTGATCATGCATGTTTTTAGTTTTCAATATACGTTGAATAACTTTATAAGTTATTATATACCTTGTTTCTCTAGGCACTTCCATATCTCTATCGGAATATCATTTGATCTAACTACTCTTCTATTTTGCATCCCAATTAAAGCTTGTTCTACGTGAATTCGAAGATAAAAATTTAAATTTCTATACTCAATTGACCTACTTAAATTACCTAAGTTAAGTTGGTCATCTAAACCTTCATTAAAAAAATTGATGAAAATATAACTCTTATTTTCTCATCATTTACTAGCGCTCTGTTGTATGCATCTTTAATACATCTTATTTAGATAAAATCTGTTGTCTTCCTCTCTCTCGCATTAACTATTCTATAAATGTTACTTTCCCCTTCTATTGTATCCAATTTTTTATATAAATGTTCAAAAGTTTTATTCTTAGTTTCATTCACTATTTCTTAACCTTTTTCTTGCTTGCTATATATTTTTTTAGGTTTTCCTCATACTTACAAGTATATAATACCTTGTGGGTTTGTTTTTCCTTCACTTTCTCCTGTGTTTTCTCATACCACCACTAAGATTCTTTACTTAGTGGTGCACGTCCCTTTGACTCATCATGTACATTCGTGGGCATTATTTTCAACTTTGATATCATCTTATCGATTCCTAATACTTGTACTCCCACCGTCTCCTTAAATATATTTTGTTTCTCATCCATCAACTTCCATCACTTAATTCTAAGAGTCGTGCATATTTTCTTCTATTATTACTATGCTTGAGGCGTATATCTAACCCTAGTAACCTATGTTGGATAGTTAAGTCTTCTCCAAGAATAACCTAGCAAATTTTATAAATCTTTCTATCTTTCTTCATATCTATAAGAAAGTTAATTTGTGATTTATTAATCCACTTTTGAACGTGATCAGGTGTTCTTCTCTTTTCTTAAAAAAATGTATTAGCTAGGATAAGGTCATATGTAATTGCAAAATCCAATATAGTTTTCCCTTTTCATTTCTTATTCTAAATCCATAACCCTCATCCACCCTATTATATTCCTCTTTTTTCACTCCTACATACCCATTTAGAACTCCTATTAAAATGGCAAAATGTTTTGTAATACCTCATCTAGGTCATCCCAAAATCTAAATTTGGTGTGTTCATCTAATTCTACTTGAGATGTATATATGTTAGTTACACTAATAGTTTCTTTCGTCGGCACTATCTTGAGAGCTATAATCCTATCCGCCTAACTAGTACTTCATCTTTTAGCGAACTATCGACAGCAGTACCTACTTTATTTGTTGTCTGACTCCTTCCGCGTACCATAACATAAAATTCGAATTTATATCATCTTTGTCTTTTCTCCTACTCATTTTGTCTTTTGATACACACAAAATATTAATTATTCTCCTAATATCTATTATCTCCATTGTTTTACCTGTGAGGGCTCCTAGATTCCATGTTCTAAATATTAGACAATTTAATATTTGTTCTCCCAACCTATGGTGTGAAAACCCTTATATTTAACACTACACTCAAGTTCTCATGGAGATGTAGTGATCCTTGCTAAGATGTTATAGTCAGACTCTGCAACGCGTTCCTTCCAAGGAACATCCTAACATTAGCATAATAGTTTAATTGATATATTCATTGAATATTTACCTGAAAGTCTACGCTGGCTAGTAACCTAATGTGCAATTATAACCCATTTTCATCCTGTCTTGGGACCGACATTGGCGGATTTTCATAACACTAATATTCAAAGCTATAGACAAGCATCTTCCATACCTGAAGAAATAACATATCCTTCACAAATCTTGAAATAATAAATTTGATTTTTGGTTTATTTTTTAATGACGTGTCATATCATTTTAATTCCATCGACATAAATAGCCAAAATTACAATCTTGGTAGTACTATGTTGGACAAAGATTGAATGATCTAATCTTACTGCACTCCAGACAACTTTGGTGGCTTAATGACAAACTTTTCAAACCATATCCTATGAATTTGTTCAGATTAAAGATTTACCTTTTTAGGTTCACCCATACTAGGTCTGAAGTAATTAACAGAATAGATCCAACTGTATCCTTTTGTAATCAATCTAACCTTGTACAACCAATACAACCATCAGACAATTTATTGCAAGACAAGAAACAGGTTCTACACCATGTGGTGGCAAAACAAATTCTCATATTTCTTTCAATGGTTTGGATTCATGGTGAGATCTAGAAATCCTCATAGATGGCAAAGACGAGGGAATGCAAAAATCCTAGCATAAATTTTTAATGAAAACTAAAACTGGGAATAGGGTACATAATGAAAGTACACTTACGTTACTGAAGAGCAACAATCAAGGACGAATGGAGGTACTAGAGAGGGCCTAATGAAGGAGGTACTAGTGACCACTAAGAATCTGATTGGGTTTCAATAACAATGAACCTCTAATGGAGTGGTAGTGGATAGCCCTAGTAGAGTTGATGGAACTGATGGTGTCAAGTGGAGATGGTGAAGAGTACAAGAAATAGTTCAAAAAACAAGGTGTAGTTTGAAAGGATGTGGCATTGTATAAACCTACAAATGGAAGAAAAAAAATACAAGATAACACTTGTAGTAACTGAGGAGCAAATCCAAGAAAAATGCAATGAGTAGATCTACAGCTAAATTTATCATGTCCAGGTCCAAGGCAAGGACATGAACAAAGCATAAGCAATCAAAACACTCGGCAGATAGAAATAGCATTTTATGTTGGAAGAAGAAATGATGAAATTTTACCCATTAAGAACAAAAGAGATGAAAATAACCAGATAATATAAGGTGAGAACATCTCCCCAATATAGTTAAGGTACATATATACAAAACATCATTAGAACATGTAATATGAAGAAGATGCTGATTCGTGCATTTTTGTGACACCATGATTTCAATGTGTAGACGAACATATGATTTAGTGGAAGATACATTGTAAAACACACACAAAAAAACAAAGGTTATTTGCATATACACAAGTATTATCACTATCTTTGGATAATATTAGAAAACTGTCACTTCTATATTAAGTACCTCATACTGACTTCTTAACAAGAAAATCATGTCATGTGAAGACAGTCTACAGAATTATGAATCAATTGTCAGTAGAGAAAATGAACGACTTAAACCCATGACTACAAGGCTCCCCTTGATAGGACAAATATTGATATGGAAAAAAAAGAGTTTATTGATTTTGAGAAAAATGATGTGATTATGGTCCACATAAGACCAAAATGATATCCAAAAAGGGTTTATAAGAAAAAATTTCACTAAAGGAATGTTGATGGTAACAACATTCCTTTAGTGAAAAGTTCTATAGAAAATAAGCTCCAATACTAATGTCTGTAATCTACTTGCAAACATGTGAATCAGCAATTTCTTCAAAAGTGAGGATCTCACACTATACTCTAAACATAATCATGTTTAGGTAAATAATGAACCTAATGCTAGTCAATCATCACTTCAAAGATTGGGACAAAATTAAAGATGTAATAAACTATAAAATTTTGTCAAAAAAGGGAGGCAGGGAGTGGTTTTCTGAATTATATTATCAAATGGAAGGCATGATCCTTTTAGATTAATGATGAATTCTAGTAGCTAAACTGAGAATTTTATTAAAAAAAAAATAGCTCGTAAGCGATGAATTTTTCTCGGTCGAGGAGGGTTGATGGAGACAAGTGGCAAACTTCACTAGAAGTCTATAAGAGTAGAAATAAAGATTCTAAAGCCCAATTTTTAATTTAGCATATTTTGGAAAATAATGAATATATTTAGGAAATGATGTAAA
The DNA here is from genome assembly GCA_024364735.1 of Boesenbergia rotunda. Lineage (NCBI taxonomy): Eukaryota > Viridiplantae > Streptophyta > Magnoliopsida > Zingiberales > Zingiberaceae > Boesenbergia > Boesenbergia rotunda. The sequence continues at coordinate 1,091,691 of JAGFNQ010001573.1, forward strand.
GTCTAGCAATTCCAATGTTTGAAAGTCAAAGTCTGAGAACATAAAGAGCAAGTCATAAAGTCCAGCAGTTTCAACATTTCATAGTAAAAAATTTGGAAATTTGAACCTTCAATTAAAAGAATCTATTTTAGTCCAGAGTATAATATAAGTATATTTATGAATCCTTTAAGTTTACTATGTTGGAAGGATCCATCAACTAGTATAAATGTGTATGTTTATTCCTCTGTTCTAAAAATCATCCTAGGTAGCCGCCTAGGCGCTGGGCGCTAGCCAACCACACCGAAAATATGCTACTTGGTCAACTTCGACAGCCTTGGTGCCTAGGCGAGATTAGGCGGCCCTAGGCGTTGACTAATCGGTCGAATTGTCTAGACTCCGTGGAAATAGTGCTGATTTTCATAGATTTTTTTTAGTTTGGGCTTTTAAATTTAAAACTCAATTAAAAAAAAATTGAAATGTAATCTTTTTTGGGTTGGCCCAATAAGAAAATCAATCTATTGGCTTGCCCTAGCGGCTGGCACTAAACTTCATCTTCATCGTACTGAGTAACCAGAGTTATAGAATGTGATTTAATATGTAATTTATGTTGATACCGTGGAATCCGCCTAGCGGCGCCTAGTCCCCGCCTAGGCGTTAGAAGCTAATCTAGCGTCTAACTAGCGCCTAACAAATTTTAAAACCTTGGTTTATTCATACTGCTGAGAGATAAAATAAAAACGTTAAGTCTTTAAGAAACTGTTCCAGATTACGTCATGTAATTTCCCTATGGTATGATGCCTTGGGTTCCTTAGGTGTCATATCTAAGTTTCTAGGCCCTTCTACACTTCTTTACCACTAAAATTCATATTCTTATTCCATATTTGAAACCATCTTCTTGTGTTGCATCACCAATGTAGATGGAAAAGAAGCAACTTCATGAGGAGTCAATGGCCAAGTAGAAGCTTCTGCAAGAGAAGATTGACTACAGGAGTGCTTTAGAAGGAAAGGGAGGATAATTGCTTTAGAAGATCCTTGTAAGAGATTGGTGAAAAGATCATAGTGTCGAAGCTTCTCAAGGGAGGAAATGAAGCCCTCTTGCAAGGTGGGATGGGGAGAGATTCAGGAAAAGAAGGGAATGGGGTGGGTCCCTTTGCTTGCAGAAGAAGACTAGAGAGATAATGCCGACGAGGGTAGAAGACTTTGCTACTTAGTAGACACTAAGAAATTCCTAATTGGGTTACAACTTCAATATGGCCTAAATAATTTCATAAAAAAAAACATAAGATTAGATCTTGCTATTTCATATAATCTAACACACAGGTAAACTTACAGAATACAACAATATTATCCCTCGTCTAAACAAATAGATAGTCTAACTCATTTAGAGATTAGGAAACCACATGTTTTACTATGGCCTTAAAAGTATCTTTTTTTCAAGCTTATGATAGAAGTTTCACAGCAGGACTGGGGTAGAACCATACAAGATACGAGATTAATCAACCAGCGCACTACAGGTTAAAACAAGGGTGGTTTAGAAACACCAAAGAAGAGCTTAGAATTAGTCACAACTAGAACAGAAAACATTGTCTTAGTTACGACTTACGAGTACAAAAGAATTGGTTGGGAATCCTGCTTCTAGAAGGGAAAGCCCAAGTTCGAGGGCATTTTCATCACTCAGAAGCAATGAACTTTATTGAAGATTGTACTTGACTTGGCTAGTATTTAAAAGAAAATATTGAACATCCTATACAATAATGCTACAGAGGACTAGCAACGATCAACTCATTTTTATTCTTAAGCAGGGAAAAAAGAATAATCCAACTAGTAGGGCTTTTGAACACAACTTACTTCGGCGTTTAATATCTCTGCAAAGTCTGCTTCCGCATCTACATTTAAATGCCTTGATTGGGTGATCATCATCATCAAAATCAATGCCATAATCCTGCCATTGAAGAATGTGTTATCTAAGAAATAAAGGAAACAAACTATGCGAGAGTACATAGAAAAAAAACAGTCTTCCATAAGCATCAATATTAAAAAACTCCCCGACAACCCATTCATGCAAAAAGACAGATTTCGTTGGACCAAGGTTTAAATTTGGGGCTGTACTAGAGTTTTAGTATCTCACTGGAAAAATATGGCTATGGTATCGTCCTTGTCATGCCAACTATTTCAGTACTTATTTAATTGAATTCATAATCTCGTCCTTGTCTCCAAGGAGTCTTCCGACGGTACCGGATGGCTCCGGCGACGAGTCCAACGCCGCCCGAAGCGTCCCGCGACGCTTTCGGTGGCACCGGACGTGTTGCAGGACATTTTCAACGCAGCCGGACTTGTCGCCAGAGACATCCGACACCGCCGGCAGTCTCCAGCGATGCTGACGGAATCACCGGACGCTTCCCGCAACGCGTCCGGCGGGGCCCTTTTTTTAATTTTATTATTTATATTTATTATTTCATTTTATTTAAAATTTTAAACATTTCCTTAAATAAATAAAATTTTAAATTATAAAACATATTTATTAATTATAAATCATATTCTTATTCAAAAAGTTATATTTAAAATTTAAAAAAATATATATTATATAAAATTTATATTTAAAATTTATATTTTATATATAATTTTTTAATTTTTTATAATTTATTAATGATTCTAAAGTTCTTAAATTTGTTTTTAAATCATTTTTCAGGTTATTTCTGCACTACAATGGCAAGTAATCCTTCTTCGACAACATCAGTTACTCAACTTGAATCCGGGATTCTTAGAAGAAAGTCAAATGACATTGGATGGGAGTTTGGGATGTTGATTGATCCTAAAAACCTTGACAAAATTAAATACAAGTTGTGTGGAAAAATAATGTCAGGAGGAGTTTATAGGATTAAAAAGCACATTAGAAATATACCTGGAAATGTATCTGATTGTCGAAAAGCATCTCAAGAAAATAAAAACAAGTGCAAACAAGCTATTTTAGAAGGGATAAACAGAAAGAAGAACAAAATAATGGAAGAACAAAGTTGTAGAGTAGAGGTACTTATTTCTTCTGATGAAGAAGAAGGTTCTGAAATTGAAGGGATAGATCCATCCAAAAAAACCTCTTCCTCTTGGCCCCGTAGATAGATTTGCATCAACAATTGCTCCAGAAAATGTGAGTTCAAGTGGGAGTAAAGTGCTTCGCCAAAAAAATATAAATGAGACTCTTTTCAAGGAGAGAACTCAACAAGTTCAACAATATGTTGGGAGATGGGTTTATGAAAATGGAATCTCATTCAATGCAGTTGATAATGATAGCTTCAAGCAACTAATGGAAGCAGTGGGTCAATTTGGACCAGGATTCAAGCCTCCAACTCAATATCAACTAAGGGAACCACTGTTAAAAGCCGAAGTTGAAAGAACAAAACAACTGCTGAAAAAACATGAAGAAGAATGGGCAAAGAATGGATGTTCGATCATGACAAATGCATGGAGTGATAGAAAAAGAAAAAGTATCTTAAATTTCTGTGTTAATTGCAAGGAAGGTACTACATTTTTAGAGTCCAAGGAGTCTTCAGATGAGGCACATATAGCTGAACTTATTTTTGAGTACGTTGACAAGTGTGTTGAACAAGTAGGAGCTCAGAATATTGTTCAGATTGTAACAGGCAATGCCACCAACAATATGGATGCAGATAATTTGATGAAAGAAAAGCGACTGGTATCCTTTGGAGTTCATGTGCAACTCACACTGTTAATCTCATGCTTGAAAATATTGACAAACTTCACGATATAAAAAGGTTATTGACTAATCCAAATCTTTTACTATTTTCATTTATGCTCACCATAAGACTGTCATTGATGAGAAGTTTCACAAAGAAAAGAGGCATAGTCCGGCCAGGAGTTACTAGGTTTGCATCAAATTTCTCATATTGCAAAGTTTGATTGAAAAAAAAAGCAAGTTTAAGGACTATGTTTACAAGTGATATGTAGGAGACATGTAAAAGGTCAAAGACAAATAAAGGAAAATTGGCTTACTCTACTGTGATGAGCATGAGTTATTGGAATGGTGTGACACTTTGTTTGAAAATATTTGCTCCTTTGGTTAGAGTTCTTCGATTGATAGATAAAGATAAAAAGTCATCGATGAGGTTTCTATATGGGAAGCTTCTTCAAGCTAAAGAAGATATCAAGGTTGCCCTGAACAACGTGGAATCAAATTATCAGCCTATCATAGCAATTATTGAGTCAAAAATGAAGGATAGACTTGATACATCATTACATACCACTGCTTTTTTGTTGTATCCCTATTTTTACTATAAAGATAGTTCTATTGCTCTTTATGAGGAGGTTACGATGGGGATTTTCGAATGTATAAAAATTTTGCATGTCAATGAGTTGGATCTACAAGATACAATTATTAACAAGGAATTTGCAAAATATAGAGACAAGATTGGGTTATTTGGAAAAACACTGACAGCAAAAGCATGTGAAAAAAATGATGATACATTTGATCCATGTGCATGGTGGAGTACATACGGCGCTCGCACACCTAATTTACTAAGAGTGGCATTGACGATACTTTCATTAACTACAAGTGCATCTGGGTGTGAAAGAAATTGGAGTACATTTGAAGGAGTAAGTTTTAAACTTTAAGTCTTTATTCATTAATTAAAGTCAAGTATATATTCATGTTACTAATTTTAATATTTACTCTCTTTTTTTAGATTCACACAAAGAAAAAAAACAGGTTGGATGTCAACAGATTAAAGAATCTAGTATTTGTCTAATTTAATGCTAGATTGTTAAACAAACAAAAAAGAGACAAAAGAAAGAAATGTCGATATCCTTCTTGCAAAAGATGCTTCAAATGCACAAGGTTAGATTGTGGATGGTGGGGAAGATGATGAAGTTGAACTAGGTTCTGGGCTCACATGGCAAATGGTTGATGAAGCAAGTGGAGCAGATGAAAATCTACAATCCCGAATAAGCTCTAGAGTAAGAGAATTTCATGAGGATGATTTTGAATCCAAAGAAGAAGAGGAGGAATACAATGATGATATTGAGTTTGTGTCCGATGAAGACCAAGTTGTTGAAAATTATGGAGAAGAAGAAGTAGAATAAATTTTATTAGTGTAATGTTGAAGTTTGAACTCATTTTAAATTTGAATTTGTGTTTTATGACTACGATATTTTATTAGTTACGTAATTTTGAAGTTTAAACTCTTTTTAAATTTGATGTTATTGTGTTGGACTTGGAGTTATAATATGTGATTTATTATGTTATAATGGTAATTATGTAATTTATGTTGATACCGATTAATTCGCCTAGCGCCGATTAATCCCCGCCTAGGCGGCCTAGGCGCTAGGCGCTAGTCTAGCGCCCAACTAGCGCCTAGGGAATTTTAAAACCTTGAGTGTTATATAACATAGCAGTTTAACTGCTATTTTGTAAAACTTTCCTTAGAGTTTTAGAGGTACTTTACGGTGCATAAAACACCCAACGCTAACCTCCATTTCAACCATCCTTCTTTATTCTATGTAAGACATCTCTCTAAATCTCTTCATCATTTTGCAAAAATGATCCTGAATACTTACAGCTTGTCATCTTCTATCTTAGCAATTGTCTCGTTACGTGTAATATTACTAAACTTAAATTTCATATATTCCGTCACATTTCACTTCTAGTGGTTCTCACCAAAATTCTAGTTTAGCATTTACTCCTTTACATGTCTAATATATCAAAACAGTATCATTTGCAAACAAAATACACCATGGTGTTGTATCATGAATGTGAATAGTGAGTTCGCTATGATTAGTATAAAAAGATAGAGACTTTGAGTTGATCCTTAATATAACTCTATCCTTATTGAAATGTTTCAGTTAATCCACCTAAAGTTTTCACTCTAGTCGTTACATCTTCATACATATCTTTAATTAGTTTAATATATGCTAGCTAACATCTCTCTTTTCTAGAATTCTCCGTATAATTTTTCTTGGGACCCTAGCATAAATTTTTTCTAAGTCAATGAACATCATGTGTAAATCTTATTTTTGCTCCCGATGTTTTTCAATTAGTTGCCTGAAAATATGTATAGCTGCTATTATCGACCTTCCAGGCATAAACCCAAATTGATTTTCGATCACCGTGGTCTCTTTCCTTAATCTTTTTTCTATTACTCTTTCCCAAAGTTTCATGGGATGACTCATTTGTTTAATATCTCTATAGTTTGCACAATTTTGTACGTCTCCTTTATTCTTATATAAGGGAACTAGAGTGTTTATCCTCATTGATTAGGCATTTTTTTCGTTTTCAATATCATATTAAATAATTTTATAAGTTATTCAATATCTTATTTTCCTAAACACTTCTATGCCTCTATTAGGATATCATCTGATCCCACGGCTTTTCCATTTTGTATCCCTTTCAAAGCTTGTTATATCTCTGAAGTTTGAATTCTACTATAAAAATTTAAATTTCTATACTTAAATTGCCTAAGTTAAGTTGGTCACCTAAACCTTCATTAAAAAATTGATTAAAATATATCTTCTACCGCTCTTTTATTTCTCCACCATTTACTAGTACTCTATTGCATTCATCTTTAATACATTTTATTTGGCCAAGATCTCTTATTGTCCTCTCTCTCATTTTAGTTATTCTATAAATATCTCTTTCCTTTTTTATCCATGTTTCGATATAATAGTTCAAAAATGTCAATTTTTGCTTCATTTACTGTTTTTCTTAGCCTCTTTCTTGGTTATTGTATTTTTTTAAGTTTTCCTCGTTCTTACAAATATATAATTCCTTATAAGCTATTCATTTTTCCTTCACTTTCTCTTGTACTTTCTCATTCCACCACCACGGTTCCTTACTTGATGGTGCATCCCCCTTTGACTCACCAAGTACACTTTTGGCTACTATTTTTAATTTTAATATCATCTTATCCCATATAGTCACAGTATATTTCACCTAATTATTGTACTCCTATCTTCTCCTTAAATATGTTTTGTTTCCCATCCTTTAACTTCCACCATTTAATTCTAGAAGTCTAGTAAATCTTAAGTATTAAATATGTTCTTTTTAACTGCTAATAAGAAACACAAGTGGCATAACATCAATTCAGGTACACAGTACACAAGGGTAAAATGATATCATCTTATGTATCATACTAAGAAATTCAATGCATAAGTTTGGCCCATCTTGTCAAATGTTCCCAGTTCCACATCATGTTGATGTGAACAAGGTAACTGAAATTGGAAATTCATGGTGCAATTTTCCAATGAATTTCCTACACTCAGAAAAACAGGGACTTAAAGAATTTTTCATCTTTAAGAATGCAAAAGATCTTCAGAAACTGGAATTAAATTTATTATGTTCACACAAGCTAAAAACATGCTTAACATGACAGTCGATAATTTAAAACTACTTACCCATGTCAATTCTTCCAAAGGTTCCACTTTTCTAGTTGTAAAAAAAGCAAGCTGAAAGAGTATTCAATAGGTATATAAGATTCCCACGCACAAAAGAAATCTGGAACTTTGCCTGAATACTGAATAATCAAATTTGAATGAAAAGATTCAGCACATACATGGTAATAATGATGATCTGGTGTTTCTATTTCAACTGGAATTTCAATCAGATTGGCATCGCAGCATCTAGAAACGATACATCAAAATTGAAATAATGTGTTACACAGTGGTGAAAAAAATAATTCATCAAGAACATGTACAATGAGAGTTAAGCGACACGCTAATAATCGATTAAAGTACATTACAAGTTTAGAACTAAAAGAGAGAAATAAACTTCCAGCAACTTTATAGTTTCATGACAAAGAATAGGCACCAACCAAACCTTGCTAAAACAATACTGAACATAAATTATTGATCATCTTTAGTACTTGCACATAATGACAGGTCTGGTCCAAAAGTATGCTGTTCACATGTTACTAGCAATATTATTGTAAAGGTATGCTATGGGCATCGTTGTTGGGTCCAGATTACACAAACTCGTTTAAGTATCTAACACAGGTGTTGTTAAATCCGAAACTTTATTGTCGCTCGGGGAAAATTTTTCGAAAAAGGTTCTAGGGTTATCGGGCCCTTAGACAAAGAGAAAGAGGTTAAATTTGTAAATTTGATAAATTCAAGGGTTACACTAAATAGTTTTGGGGGCTAAGATGGAAAGGAAATTTAAATTATAGGAATTAGTGGCTTAAATCTCATAAACTAGGGGCTATGAGGGACTCAGTGGCAATTAGGTAAGAAGCAGGGGCCTAAATGCAAATGTGCAGCATTAAAACAGCCCTAGGGTTCTCCTCCATCGCCCGGGCCCTAATCCATTTTCCCCACCTCACGGTCGTGATTCCTCTTCCTTGCGCGTCACTGACATCGTTCGACGCACACCGCCTTCCCCACCTCTCCTCAACCGATCGAGGGAGAGTGAGAGTTAATCCCACTACGAGATCGCCGGTCCCTTGGTTTCCGCAACCCGGCTCACCTCCCGGCAAGCTCCGAATTGGCAAGCTGAAAAGGGATTTCTCTAGAGCGCAAGCTTTCCCTTGGAGTTGACTGACCATTTGTCTATTGGATGGTCTGTTTTTGGTAGGTAAGCATTCCCTCTTAGATCTTGCGAAGCGACTCTTGCGGTGTGGGTTTGTAGCAATCGCGATGCTATCTCTGGTGTTCAAATTTCATCTGGCTTGTTTGACAGGATGGGAATCCGAGTGTTGACTTGAGGATGAACTGAACTCCTACGGCAGACGGGGATGGTTAGCTCAGTCCTGGATCTAAAGCTTGCCGATCCTGCTTCTCTCCCTTAATCCTCTCGTGGCTTAGGTTGGATTCTTGATCGGCAACCATTAGGTAAGGGTGGCTACTTTGGTTTTTCTTTGGTATTTGCTTGAGATGGGGTTGTTGGTTTGATCTATGTATTTAGATTAGTAGATTGCTAGGTCTCTATTCTTGGCAGCTTCTGGTAGCTTAGTCTCCGGATTGGTGGTAGCAATCCTCTATGCAGACCCAGACTTGATTGAAGCTTAATCTTTGAGTTTTGGAATGGTGGGCTCAAAATCGTGAGGAAGCTGGAATTGAATTGGAGTGGAAGACGGTGAGCAACCCACTGCATGTGCTTTGCCGAGTTGCCGTGACCTCCAAAAGATTGGTTCAGTGAATTTGAAATATATAGTTGGATTTGGATTTGAGTTTTGGAGCTTGTAGATGAGTAATTGTGGTAACTTCAATTCTCATCTATGTTGTGTAGTTCTTGAACAGTAGGTTAGTATGAATGGGTCCATTGATTATTCTTTGGAATGGATAGAATTAGATTAGGAGAGGAAACCTGATCTAATTGTGTGGATACATCAAATTAGAATAAATGGTGGGTTTAATATAGAATATGACGCTATATTAAATCGAGCCGTGATGAATTAGAGTTAAACGATTTAAACCTAAACTTGACGATGTTGGAATTGAAAGCATACCTAGCATAATCTTAAATCTTAATTATGCAGAGTAATTAGGAACCTTTCATTTAATTAGAGATAATTAAATGGAAAGGAAATGATTGGGTTAACCCTAATATGGTTTGGGGATTAATTAGCTAGTTATCATATCCGTGTAATAGCTAATTGAATACATCCTTGATACAGGAGCTTGATTGGATTTATTGTTGCTTATTATTGGCGGGTGGTTCTATCTCATTTGATACGGACTTCTACTCTTGGAGGCGGGTACTTCTTGCTTGTCTTCTTTAGAACCACGTTATCTTTATACATGGCTATTCGTTGTTGATGCAGTAGGCTGATATTGATCTTTATCTGCTACCGTTTTGTTATCCTGCTTGATACTTATGCTTGACCTTGGATATGATCTAAATTTCTTTCTATACAGTCTCGTTTATTGTTATCTGATTCTGTATAGCATTGGTATGAGCATGAGTATGTGGATAGAGATTAGCATAACATTGTATGGTTGCATTGGTTGAGTCTAGTCATATTTGCACGTGTGTCTAGATATGGACTGATTGGGTTATTGTATCATGTCATTTGATATCTACATGGTTTTGATTGCTGTTATTACTTGCATGTGCACCTAGACGCATGATGGTTAGGTTATTAAACCTGTGATCGACCTGTGTATGATAGGTTGTGTTATGTATGATAACTTGGTAGGGGTTGTATGTGTGAGAGTCATGCATCATACCTGCACTGTTGCATGCCGGCGATCAACGACTCCCTTGTGGTTGAGCCTATCATCTTCCGGTACATGATATGAACACACGGTCACTCATGGGTTAGTGGATACCATTGGGTGTGTGCATTTGCTCTGTTCTGCTCCGCTCGACCGCTCAGGGGTAGTGGTTTTGGAGCGTGGTAGCAGGCAGAGATCCCTTCTCTTCCCATAGACCAGAGGAGATGAGAGCGACGCTCCCTCATATATACATAGGGTAGGAGGGTGGTCCTCCGCCAGCATCGTGTCCACTCGATCACTCAGGAGCAGTGATAGCAGGGTGCATACAGTGTCACAGCTCTACCCACTCGGCCGACACAGTATCGCCTGTCTCGGTGGCTTGACTGGTGTTAGGGTGTGACCATGACATTGCATCATGTGCATATGATGCATTGTGCATTTTGATTGTGATTGTTGCATTTATTTGTTGCACTTGTTTGGAATACACGTACAGGATATACTTATGTATGGTTTGATGACCCTACACTAGCTCGTGTGGTACGAGTCTTTTATGGTATGGATAGACTGATTTCTGATATGTACAGTCAGTTGTTAATTTCAGTTATGCATATTCTGATATTCCTGTTGAGACTGTATCATGTTGTTTCTGTATAGCTATTTCAGCTATTTCTGTTGAGTCATGCATATCTTTCTATATACCCGCGGAGTCCACTTGGACTCACCACCCGTCGTAATATTTTTGTTTTCAGGTTGATAGCTTGCCGGAGGAGCCCAGTTGCCGGTCCCGGGTCCCCACGACTCCATTTGGATGGGAGCTTCCGCTGGTTTTGGTTTTCTTTTGATAGCATAGTATATGTTTTGTATTCGTTTTGTTACCGAGGGCTTGTATTGGATTTATTCGTACGGTATTATATTTTTGAGTCCTCTGTTGGACTGTCGTGTTTGTGGTTTTGCTACGCGACGGCCCATGGGTAGCTCAGGTGAGTTTTACGGATTTTTGGTATTGGGATATTTTCATTTTCCATATATTATATATTTGTTTGAGGCTTGAGGCCAAATTATAAATTGCATGTGTTGTATGTATGTATGTATGAATTGTCCGCCGGACAGGGGAGATGCTGTCCGATTTTATATTGGATCAGCGGCTCCAACGATCTCGGGGTGTGACAGGTGTCACGGGTGTGGATCAAAATGTCCAACATGGATATTTCAAAAAAAAAAAAATTAACATAACCAACAAAAAAATGAGGATTCTATAAGTGTTTATGTGTGACTATTAGTATCTGACACATCTGCAAAGTAGAAGAGTCCAAGCATCAGAATGACTTGTTCAACACATGAGAAGGGTCAACACGAATCCAATGGTGTCAACCAATATTTTGTGAGAACTTATAATTTATCTATTTCTAGTGACATAATCTCTAGGCTCATCAGTCAAATACACTCTCCTCCCTCTGAAGAAAATTATCCCTTAATAGTTTGCGTCTATAAGGTTTTAACATCGATCTTACATGATTTCTTATTCTTATTTATCCTATAAAATTCTCTAAAATTTAAAAGGAAATTCAAAAAAAAAAAAGACAATAATGCCTACTGTGTCATATGAAATTGAATATTGAGTTATAAAGTGGTTCGTAGAGATGAGGATATTAAGGTGAATGTGCGGAAATACAAGATTGAACGGGATAAAAAATGAGAACATTAGAGAGAAAGCAAAATTGCACCTATTGAGGGAAATCTCTGAGAAAGACGTTTAAAATGGTATGAGCATATACTTAGGAGACCGATAAATACCCCAGTTAGATAATATAAGACCCAGAAAAATACGCACATCAATCTAGAAAAAGAGACCAATGAAGACTTGATTAACAACAACAAAGCAAGTTAAAATTCATTTCAATATAAATGATGATATAGTAGGGGATCGATCTCAATGACTTGAGGATTCAAACAGTTGGATAAAGGTTTGGTTGTGTTGTATCTATCTTGTAAAATTCTCAAGATTTTCTAACAACTTATATGTTGTAAACTTAATCTAAGATTTCATAAGAAATCTGAGACCTCAAAGATTTCAACGCTGATCATGTTACATTACATGCAGAGTTACTTGACTCGCCATACACTGACATCATAATTTGGCATGTCCAATAGGGTCCTACCACTACTAAAGCAAACATGTTGAACAGAATCCTACCACTACTACTGAGTTCCAAATGCACAGAGCTACCGGTTAAGCCCATGACTTTGAACATTTCTTATGAAAAATCAGCATAATGCACCCAACTAAGTGTTTGTATTAATAGAGCCTAAATGTGTACAAGAGAATTATGAAATGGATTTAGTGCAATCTGGAGAACACTAAGCAACAGTAAGATCTAAGAATATGAGTCAATGTGCCTAGAATCAAAGTTTAAAATTTAGAGTCGTTTCACAACTATAACGTGTGTCATGCCGGTATGATTTTGATACTTAAAATATTAATCTTAATATAATATAAGTTGTAACTTCTAATTGACTTTTTATTATAATTAATAGTTAATAATTAATTAGATTGTTAATATATATTTAATACACGTTTCATCTACTGTGCATGTTTGTTGATTAATTTAATCACCTCAGCTTTTAACTTTTAGAGTTAAAAAATCTTTCCAACTAATTAAGTTTAATTCTTAACTCTAGTCATTCATAAATTGTAATATTCTGTTTCATAATGATTTGCACTTATTATTTATTCAACTTTTGCAAGTGCATCATTGGAATGACTGAATGAGCAATGACAACATGAGACTTTCATTGATCCACTATAAAGGGCACGCTTTGCTTTAGAATTATACAACAATACAATAATTTCAAAGGCTTGAGAAGCTTCCGTTGTTGAGGAGTAATTTTGTTTGAAATGAATGCAAACTTTTATAAGTTTATATAATTGCGTTTAAAATTTGTCCATAACATTTAATAAAAAATTTATGCATTAAAAGTATTTTATTTGATAAAAGATAAATTAAATATACATAATTCAAAATTTTATTATTTAGTTCCAATTTAGCTTTGTTTCTTCCATGTAGTTACAATTATTAGAATGAACAAAAAAATAGAGTTCTAAGGTTTTTCATATTTGGAATGTAATATTATATTTTAGGTTTCAATCAGATTTTAAATTTTGTAATTAAATTTATTTGGTTGATAAGTATATAAAACTTGACTTAAAATTAATTAAATTTGAAAATTTTGGATTCAAAATTTATTTGATAAAATCAAATTTGAATTTAAAAAAAAAATTAGATTTTTTTTAAAAAAAAATTAGATTTTTTTTAAAAAAAAATCTAATATGATAAATGAACACTTGTTGCAATGATCATGTATCTTTAACAATATTCTAATGAAATGGATTAAAATTATTTTTAAAATAATAAATTATTTTTAACTTTAATCACAAAAGAAAGCATAATGTCGAACTTAGTTGTTCCTTAACACTTAAACTAAGGGTGAGAAAAAACACAAGGAAGAGGAGAAGCACGATAATCTCATCAAAACTTTGGTCACTTGCTCACACAATCTCCGGCCATCTCCTTTGATGTCACCAAATTTACATGAAAAAAAATCTTATCAATATTAAATAGCAATTTTATCATATTTAAATGTTGCATTTTAAATTATTTTTAAAAACTTTTTAGATAATTAATTAAACTAAATCAACCCAGTATTTTGAGTTTTAGGGTTGAATGAAAGTCGCATTAGGATTTGGTGGATACCATTAAATAGGTGGATTTGGATTTATTTTCACTTATTTAAAATTGAATAATGCTTATATATAGATAGGATAGTCAAGTTCAATCCTATTTAATTAAAATAGTGATATTTTTAGAAGCTTAAGAATTATTTAATTCCACTATCATTCCTCTTTATATAAGCACTCCTAATGCATCTCTTTGAACCTCTCCTCTCCCTTCAATCTTATTTAATTAAAATAGTGATATTTTTAGAAGCTTAAGAATTATTTAATTCTACTACCATTTCTCTTTATATAAGCACTCCTAATGAATCTCTTTGAACCCTCTCCTCTCCCTTAATCCCTCTTGCTCACCAACATCACTTGTCGTGCCTCCCGCTAGTCCCTGTCTCCAAGGTACTCTTACTCTCTCTCTAGTAGCTTCACCCCTCTTCTTAATTGAGTATTTTAAGCCACGTAGCAAGATGAGTCATCTCGTAAGGTGGGGAAAGTTCGCATGAAAATCCCACTAAGAGAACCTTCTCTTGATAATAAAGAAAATTTAAAATTAAGCCCCAAACTTGACTTTAAAAAAGATTATGGACGATTTAACACTCAAAGAAAGAATGTTCTACATGGCATTGATCATGACTTTTCCTCATAAAGCATAACATTTTCACATTATCTATGAAACGAAAGAAGAAAATTAACTAAGCATGAATTAAAAATTTAAGATATTCTTCTAACAATTAACAAATCTATTAGGAATGGGCTTCCATTGGTGAGTTACATGAGCGTATAGAGGTGTATGCTGAACTTAACAATTATTATAAGGATACAATGATAGAATAAACTATCCTTTTATCATCATAAGTAGGGGTGGCCAAAAAAACCCCAAAATCAAATGGATGCCCAATCCAACCCGATCCAATCCAAATTCGGATTATTTCAGTAATCTCACATCACAAGTCAAAAATTGTAATGTATTTGAATCTTGAGTTTATATAGATATCTAGTTCAAAATTACTATTGACCCAAGTTTAATTATATAAATATATAATTTACTCAAATTTTAATTAGATACATTGTGAATCATCAGTTAGACATCTCTATCATTAAATAACAGGACTATTCACTCTATAAATAAATAGTAACACCATTAACAGCAACAAAAGACTAGTAAAAAAAATTTTTAAAAAATGATTTTAGTTGGGGAGACCATTTTTGTTTGACTTTTATATTAATATTTTCATTTTTAGATCTATAATTATAAGTAGGTCATTGATATGGATTTTACTTATAATATTAGTATTTAATTTTATTCAAGCAAAGTTCGAAATTCAAAATTGACTGGAATGATATTGCATGCATGGTGTCCATAATGGATTGGAGTTGAAAGAGATGAAGCATAAGAAAGAAACATTGTCCATATCGAGTACGGTTTTAAATCTTGATCGAAATAGTCAGATTGGTAACTTATCAAAATTCGATACCACTCAACATAAACAATCTCCTTTCTTTATTTCATCTCTTTCCTCTTGTATCCTCTAATCTGTCACTGGCACTATGTATAGGAGCGTCGGAACAATACTAGAACATTATCTTTTACCGAAACAATATATTTTGACCGTTTCGACCATTTTACGCAACACGGTATGAGATTTCAAACCATGACATTAAGTATCTTTGTATTAACAAGCACTTTAATGGTGACATAAAATTTGATAACCATGCGTTCATATTGAACTTCCAAACACTTGTTGATTTATTATTCCTAGGCTTTTTGGTTATATAACAAGATGCCACTAATAAAATTGAAATAAAGGTAAAAGATTTAACATCTATTTACGAAATTATTGTTGGTGCAATCATGGTTAGGTCAAGGTTGACCTAGTTTGACTAGGCTCGGGTGAGCTTAAGTCTAGTAAGCTTGGTGAGCTTAAGTTTGGATGTTTCGATGTTTGATAATGATGTTTGAATGGCGTATGATGTCAAGTGGGTCAAGGTTGACTGGAGACTTGACTAGGTGAAGTCCAGGTGGATCGGGGAGATCGCACGCTGGCATGGAAAAAGACCTAGTGGGACTAGGCACACCTAGTAGGACTAGGTGAAGTCCAGGTGGATCGGGGGATCGCACGCTGGCACGGGAAAAGACCTAGTGGGACTAGGTGAAATCCAGGTGGATCGGGGAGATCGCATGCTGGCATGGGAAAAGACCTAGTGGGACTAGGTGAAGTCCAGGTGGATCGGGGAGATCGCATGCTGGCACAAGAAAAAGTCCTAGTTGGGAACTAGGCAAGGGAAAGTCCTAACGGATCTCGGTTGACCGTGGTTAGACAAAGGAACCCTAGCTTAAGGTTAGGTTTGAGCAATCGATTGGGTGATCGATTGGGTTGTTATCTCGCGAGAACATAAGGTGGTTGAATCGATTGAGTAATCGATTCAGCCTTCCCTTAATCGATTGACCCTAACTTGTTATCTCGCGAGAACATAAGGTTCGGTAATCGATCAGGTGATCGATTATTGCAGTGTGACGCGAGAGCACAGAGAGGTGCTGAATCGATTTAGCAATCGATTAAGGTTGTCCTTAATCGATTGGCTAATCGATTAAGGTTCGAAAAGTAGTCGTTGAACGGCTGAATCTGACGTGATAATCGATTGGATAATCGATTAGAAAACCCTAGGCGTCGGGTATAAAGGGTTTTCTCGCAGGTTTTGAGCGACACTTCTCACGGGCTCTTCGGCAACTCTTCTCCCCTTCTTCTCCTTCATCAGTGTCATTTCAAGGGAAGCATCGGAGGATATTGCTGCTGCATTTCCAAGGTTCTAGAGGCAATCACAAGCTTGAAGATAGCAAGGAAAGCAAAGCTTGAGCTTATCATTGTAAATCTTGTAAGATTTCATTTTGTATTTGCTTAGATTCTTGTTGTATCTTTGTGAAAGCTTGTAAGAGGTTTCTCCACCTCAAGAAGGAGATCTTTCATAGTGTATGAGAGAATGAGGAGAGTGGATCCTTGGATTAGTCATCCGTCCGGGGTGGATACCAAGTAAATCCTTAGTGTTAGCGTTTGCTCGAGTCTTCCACCGCGACAAATCATCACGGAGCAAATCGGAGCTAATCACCCCCCCCCCCCCCCTCTAGCTCATCTACCGGTCCCAACAATTATTATCTATAGTAGTCCAAAGATGAATCACCATGCTAGTTAGATGTTGGCTCGTCAACCTTAAAATGGAGATTGACTTAAAAAAAATAAAAAAGTATATGAAGAGAATAAAAAGTGGATCTCATAACTTTAAGTGATCTATGAGCCAAAATATAAATTTGACTCACTAACTTGAATTATTGTGTAGATATTTGGTTTAATCTTTATTTAAGTAATAAGTTGATTATGACAGAGAAGGAACAGTATCTTTTTACTGAATAGAAAATGAATATTGCTGATAGCATTAGGTAGTGAGATGCTGAAATTTTATTGTTCAATTCCAAAGCTTCCGTGCCCAAAGCTTCAGTGCCCCATTGGAAATTAAAAGGTTTTGACATTGTACAGCGTCGATGCTTGACATTCTTTGGCACTCTTACAAGTATGTCAGGATTATTAATATTAATAGAATCAATAGTTTAATAATATCATTATTTATTTTTATAATTAACATGAACTTGCACTCCTTATATTGACATACTTACAGATATTAATAAACTTGTAAATATTTACAAGTCATAAAAAAAATATCATTATAACTTGTTAATACTTAATATAAAAATTAACTGATTAATAGTCACGTAAGAGTAAATTATTAATATTCATTGATATATTAGAAACATCAATTAATTAATAATTTATACTAATATAAACTTGTAGTAGTTAAAACCTGCAAGGATTACTATTAATTGCAAGTATTACAAGTTACAGGTATCAACTTAATGTTAAATTAGTACTAATAAACATAAATTAATGTTAATTTCCTTATAAGGGTTTATTAATTAAGTGTTAACCACGGACAGCACACCCTGCTTTTTGTTCAGCCCTGTAAATATTTCAGATGCTGTAACTAATTGGATAATGCAGATGGAATGGGAATGCACGCGCAAAAAAAGATCATTTAAAGCATTAAAAGTTCTCCTGGTTACCTGAAAACTAACGGGACCAATAGTAGCAATAGTTTCAGCAATGATAGACCAAAGTATGCCTAACCTACAGCAAAAAGCAAAAAAAAAAAAAAAGAGCACAAATCTTATGAGGAGCATACCTATGGTTAATAAACCTTGCCACATTACCATAAAACGTTGCATCCAAACAAAGTGCTTCTTCATCCTTAAGTGTACCTTCAGATCCCCAATCAGCATCAAGTAGCACAGGATATGTATGTTTTGCATTGCCAGTTGTTTGCATTGTCCTGTCATAGAGCTCCGTGTTTGTCAGTACTTCCCCAACATATTCACATACAAATGCACCTCTAGGCAATTCATCAAGCGTTCTCAAACCCCATCCCTTTTCCTCAGATGTACGAAATACCTGGGTGAACATGATAGAAACTTTAGGTATGACTCAAAAAGTAAGTCGATTGAAAATTTTTCTTTAAAACATAAGTTAGCATTTTAATTAGGAATATCTCATTTTGTCTGAGAATTGGTTGTCAAGATATGCTCGATCAGAGATGTATGATATGATGATAAAAATTTTACAGCAATTCAAAAAGTATGTCTACTGGGATAAAAGAGAGAGAACAAAGCTCTAGTAGTATTTGAGATAGGTATAGATCTCTTCTACTGTAAAGAGAATTGGTTATTATGAAACATCAGGGTGTTCAACTAAAGCTATAACATAATGTGGCCGGAGACAGACCTATACAAAAAGAAAATGAGGACGCAATTTTATTAATTTCCAACAAACAATAAGCTTCACCTGCAAATTGCGTGTAATGCCTCTCTGTACCACACGATTGCCACAGTGCATGCTGCAGCCGCATTTGCTCCAACATTCTTTAATGAATTTCCTAACCAAATGTCCTTTGCATGGCTCTGGTGAAGTTTCATTCTTGGATCTTTCTAGAGGGCAATCTGCACAATAAAACTTGTGGTGCTTCTCTGGTTCACGATACATCGAAATACACTCATCCAGGAATTCCCTTTTTACAACCCCCTGTGTTGTATAGGCAAAGTCACCTGCTGTTTCTCTTGCACATGCACAAGGAAATGGTGCAGCCAAACAATCATTGAAACAGTCAGCACAACAGTCCTCATCTCCAATTCGAGCAAGAGAAAAATTCAGATATGCACTTTGGTACACAATGTTTCGTGGTATGTAATTAAAAGATGGTGGATACTTATCAGTTGTGATTTCATTAACCACTGGTATTAGCACTCTTTCTTCACCTTTAGATATGTCTTCCACATCATGGAGTGGTCTGAATTCTGAAAGCTGATATTGTGGTTGTTGAACCATGACCAAACCCTGTGATGTATCCTTTGCAGATTGAGAAAATTCGGATTTCTTTCTTTTCTTACTCGTCCCATTTTGATTATTCCCTGCATCATTATGACATTGAGATGGACCAGATGTATCCTGAAAACCACCAGACAGTGTTGAACCCAAGAAACCATCTGAACTTGCGGGCATGCACACACTAGGCATAACAGGTTTCTTGAGTGAATCAAGCAAAGAATTTATCTGTACAAAATTTTCCTGATCATTGTCAGTTGTTTCAGAACCTAGTTCTAGAAAGCATTTGCACATCTCATTCATGAGGTTTTTAATGGAGAAGCTAGGTTGCAGAATCTTAAATGATCTCAAACATTTGTCCTCCACTAGCTTGTAAACATCCTCCAAATTTGGCACATGGAAATCGGGTCGATCAGAATTGTACCAAAATGAAAGTTTTACCTCCCCTAGATCTGATGAACCAGCACTGACATTGACAGAAGATGAGCCCTGAACTGACAAGATTTGAGATGGGGATCCTTTGCTGCATGTGATATCTAGGAGGTTTTCTTTATCCTTCTCATTTTGTTCATTATCTGTTCCATCTTGATCAACAATTTTCTGCAAAATAGGACTCTTCGAAGAATGTTGATGACTTGCTTCACCTTCAAGAGAGAGAAAGGGAAAATTGAATCAATCATGAAAAGTACTTTGCATGACCAATCACTTGTAGATAAATATAGCATGCCAGATACTCAAAAAAGTGCTTCTTCAAAGAAAAGTGTCGTGATTCAATTACAAGTCTATCTAGGAATTGTGAAGTCACTAAAACAACAATTTGAATAAGTGCATGCTCAAACTTCTAATACCACCTATGGCCTGAAGTGGTGCAGCTACTCGGCACTCAGATATTCCCACTGCATTCAGAGCAATGAGTCAAACACGGCTTGAACCTAACAGCAATACTTAGTATACTACCCAAACTAGATCAGCTGGTAAAAATCACAGATAAGAGTGACTGGATGTCAGATAGACACAAATACCTAAGAGTGACTACTGCACTATTATCCTTGTGTCAAATTTGTTAGCCCAATTGACAACATTTCTTAATGCAGTAAAAAATCAGTCTCGAAAATAAGTGCACAGGTCATTTTTCACATTAAAGATAAATCTTACATTTCAAGGTTTATAAAATAAATATGTACAAGTAATGTAACTCCAATATCAGACAACAGACATAGTAACAAACTAGAGATAATATTCTAATTCGATATTAACAAATTAATTTTGTAAAACCAAAGTGCATAATGCTTCCAAGGAACTGAGTGCTGGAAGCACAATATAACAATTAATGCAAACCAACTGCACATAAGGGAGAAGATTGTCAATATACCAACATCATGAGAAGATATGGGCTGAGGAGGGGGCATCACTGCAATAGGAGTCTCACATAATGGTATGTCATCATCATGTGGTTCATCTTTAGGCCTGATTGGAACGGAAGAAAAGTTACCTGCATTGAGTTTTGATTTTTCAAAAGTCAATTACTCATTCAATTTTTAACTTTCCAAACAAAGAATCATCAATCGTCACTAATCATGCAAGTACTTAGATAGCTTACCAGTTTGATCTGGACCAGAACAAGCTTTGAATCCTTGTGTTTGAGATCTTGTCACTCTAGAATTCGTAGGACATGAATCTTGGACAGTGCTTCCGAGACTATCATATATCTGAGGTAACAAGGTCTCAGTTCTCCTTTGCTTCTTAGACAATGGTGGCGTTGATAATTTCTCAGGTGATTCTCCAAAAGAATTAGGCTGAGATGGTGTTTCTGTGACTGCTTTGCCTTTGCGGTTCCTTGAGTAAACTGCTTGATCTTGTCTATGCTCTATTTCAGGCAATTCTGATTCAACTGTTTTCCCTCTGTTATTCTTTGTGTAAACTAACATAGAACGGGCTTCAGGCAATGAAGTTTCAACTATTTTCCCTTTGTGGTTCGATGAGTTAGCTAGCTCATCTCTTCTTGTTTCAGGATAGGCTTCAGAAGGAACATCTCCTTCTAATTTTGGCCTTTTAAGTGAAGGCTCCGCAGCTGCATCAGAGCTAATCACTGCTGGCCCAGGGTCATTGGATTCTTTCCTATTTCTTGTTCTTTTCTTCAGAGGCTCAGGTTCGTTACTAGCAGCGTCATTCTTACTCATACCGCCCATATCCTGTTCCAATAAGTTAATAATGCTTGAGCCTAGAAAGAGAACACATTGAAGAAACTACACATACAGAAGATCAAAATTAGGATACAATTCTCATTCATCATATAGAACATTCTCATGTTCCTCGTGAAGCTTTCACGACAGAATTTGAAAAAAAAAAAATTATATAAAATGGAAAAATAAAATCATAGACCAAATAAGTAGCATCAGAATGGTACCTTTGATTCTGACTCTTGCATGTCTAGTATAGCATCAGCGAGAACTCTATAGTTCTCAGCTTCAATGTACTCCCAGTTATTATCATAAACCTTAAGAAGATTCTTCAAAACCGGTTTAGCTGTTTGCATAGGTATCCCGATGTCCTTCATTGCATTCAGTGCTAGCATAGCTTTTGCAGGAACCGGAGCCATTCCAACTACAATATCCCCAAGAAGAGCTGCAAAAAACAAGGAGATCGAAAAATGACAAATGCTGATACGAAAGAGCAAAACTGTAAAACAAAATCCAACGCCGGGAGCTAATACAACCATAAATGCTCAAAGAACGGTAAGAAAAATGCAAAAACCTACACAATCCTAATTATAGCCAAGAAATAGTAGGAAAAACCTAAAGTTTCTAAGGTATTCGAAGCAGATTAAACTGAGATGCAACAGATCCTAGAGATTGGGTGGGAGCGCATCGATCAGCCTTGATCGACAGGAGAGGGGATGTCAGTGGGAAGCGACGCTGGTGAACGGTGAGACGAGAGCAAGCAGAGTCGCCCTTGACAGCTCAAAGAATGAAATGGAAAATGAACGGAAAGGGGGGAAAAGCAGCCCGCCCCAGGAGTCGGGGTATGACGCGACAGAACATCGCTAGGTGAAGCCTGTCAGGACTCGGGGCCCGGGCCGCGATTCGAATTCCAGCTGCTTTGAGTTAGGGCAAATGCATTTAATGATTAAATTTAATATATATAATTCCTTATGTTTGTACCCATTAAAAAGTAAAAAAAAAATTATATAGAACCAATTAATTAATTTTGATTATGATAAAAATAAAAATGCACCTCTTATTTTAGTTACGCTTAAAAGAATATTTTTTAAAAACATATTAAAATAATACTCATTATTTTTTATTTCAAAAATGTTATATTTGTAATGTTGTTATAACAATTTTAATTAAAATTACTATTTTATATGGTAGCAATTTGACTATTTTTTTGATAAGGTTAGATTAATTGTGGTCATATTAGTCTTAATAAATATTTGAGAATTTTGATTAATATTAAAATAATTTTAATTAAATTTACATACCATATTTTTTAGCTCTTTTGATAAAAATATGGATTATCATTTTATTCTACCGAGTGTGAGAGAGACTCTCCTTGTATAATTGTTCATTTGTATATACAAAAATATAAATCAACCAACTAACCTTAAAACTTTTAATATAAGACTAAAATCCTTTCCACTTATTTTTCTATTCACCTCTTTGACAAATTTTTAAGGCAGCTTGGTTTATTTTAAATCGCCCTCACGTGCTTAACTGAAGTGATTAGTGCGTAGAAACTTATCACTTGAGAACATGGGTTCGAATCTCAGGATAGTCAGTGTGTAATTCTTTAGTCTCTATGTACCACTTCCCACTATGCGCTAGCTTCTCCCGTCGTCGTCTACCTTCTTCGTAATAGAACCTCAGGGGCAGTCAGTGTGTAATTCTTTAGTCTCTGTGTACCTCTTCCCACTGCTCATTAGCTCCTCCAGTCATCGTCTACCTTCTTCGTGTTAGTCCTGAGACGGGTTAGCACAGGCGCTAAAGACGAGTGAATCATCATTTACCACCTAGTTTATTTTAAATCAAAATATCTTAAAGTGCTTATTTGTTTTCAAAATATAGAGATATTTGGTATTTCCTCCCAAATTATAGCTATTTAAGTTATCCTAATAAGGAACCCAACTTAATTCAAATCATAGGTTATTTTTGTTTTTTTTAGTTGCACACAGTGTATCTGACATA
This sequence comes from Boesenbergia rotunda, assembly GCA_024364735.1. Taxonomy (NCBI): domain Eukaryota; kingdom Viridiplantae; phylum Streptophyta; class Magnoliopsida; order Zingiberales; family Zingiberaceae; genus Boesenbergia; species Boesenbergia rotunda. The sequence continues at coordinate 1,115,162 of JAGFNQ010001573.1, forward strand.
TATTGATTATTTTTGAAAGTGAGCAATTCGATCACGCGAAAGATTTCTATCAGCCATTAGAATAAAATCAAAAATCACTTGCAACGGGCAGTCTATCAATCCAGTATTCTTAGATCAACTAACCATTAAGTGAATCTGTTCATTAATTTGTCAAAGTTGAGACTCAATTCTTAAATATTTAAGAAATTAAGGAAACACCTTACCATTACATTATTATCGTGAGGTTTCATAGGTCATCTTTGTGAACTATGCTCGGTCTGACGTGCATACCGTGCTTGATCTAGATTAGTATTGGATTGGGCATAAATCATTTTCAAGGATACCTAACCTACTGATGAGTGATGTCAGGGAAGATTAGGATTGTTAGGTTTGAGAGTTGTATACTAAATGATAAAAATAATTATTAAATTTATTACAGAATAATGATCTCTCTAAACTTTCAAAGACATATATTGTATATTTAGTTAAAATGTAAAAAAATAGAGAAGATTTTTTTTAAATTTAGTCATCCAAAATGAATCAAATAGATATATATTTAAAAAATAAACTTACCATATCAATCATGCATATTTTATCTTTAAAGATGTAAATAATATACATACTAAGAAAATAATATATATATATATAATATTATTAAAAATTTTAAGGGTTGTGGTCCTCTCAAATCCTAATGCAAATTTGCCCCCGAGTAACTCTGTCATGATTGACTCAACCCATGGATCATATCATGCCCAACATGACACGACCTGACCCTTACTATGTTGTGTTGAACATTGGCAAGGTTAGCACATGTTGCAAGTAACTCAAGTCATCCTTGGCGCAACATTAAAGCTTTTGGGGATACAATTAAAGTTTCATATTACAAAAATATAGAAAAGATTACGGGTTTAAAATGATGAAAGATGTCTTCATTGGCACGAGACCTTTTAGATAAAGTCCGAGAATAAAATCATGAGAGTTTAAGTCCAAAGTGGATAATATCGTGTCACTGTAGAGATTATCACTAAATCCATAAACCCCTCTGATCCTGGCCTTGCTCACGGGTAGCTCAGCCAGCTCGGCCCGCTAGCCTGGCACCGTGAAGACCTATCAGAGGGTCGGCGAAGGTCTCACCTGAGGAGTTCTCGAACCAGGAACCCTCCCCAAAGCATTAACCGACTAACCCCGAGCGAGCTCGGGCGAGTCAAGCCCAAGCACCCCCTCACTCGGTCCCCCCAAAGCCGATTCCCCGACCCAGGTCCGGGTCGGGCAATTCAGTCCTCAGCACTTCATCGACCGTATAACGTACAGACTCGAAACCTGGCAAGACCAACATAGCTCAGCAAACCCCCGGCTCAAGGCATACCTCATATCTCTCAACTCCCAGTCGAATGTGTGGCGACCCACGCTCCCTGGACATGACCCGACCCCGGTCCATAGCACTCGGACTCGCCGGTCGGGCTCGGCACTCGGTCTCCGGACCAGCTCTCCCCTACGCCGCCCTACATCCGTGCATCCGGGGTACGACAACGATGTCGGGGTGATACACGTCTTACCCATTTATAACACACCTCACGGTTGTCCCGCAGACTCAGTACGGTTGTACCATTCAAGCACCCTGCATTATGCCACGGTACCTCTAGGTGCTCTCCTACGAGCTGGTAGGCACCACACCCCTGTCTCGTCGACACGGACATGGGTTGTCAGCTCCCCCCGCTATAGAAGCCCCTCCCCTCCTCATTCCGTAGGTATGCGCAATAACACTCCATTTTACTCTCCTGTATTTCCTTTGCTCTATTATACTGCCTATAGATACTGACTTGACCGTCGGAGGGCTTGACCGAGGAAAATCCCCGGCGGATTTGCTAACGACCATCTTGTCGCGGGTCCCAGCCAGGTCACAGCCAGCTCGGAGCCAGGTCAGCAGAGCTCGTGGCACTCGGGGTACCATCTCGCCCTTGGGACTTCCACCTCGCTTCGCGACAGGATCACCCTCAATCAAAACTCATTACCATTCCCATTGCCGAATATATACCAAGTGCCCCATAAAATCTTTAGATTTCAGCAAATGATATTAGAGTCATGGTCTAGACCACGTGTCATGTATGAGTCTTTGAATGAAGTTGAGAGGAAACTCAGAGCAAGTCAAGAGTGATTGGATGTGAATACTTGTGGGGAGTCGCAGAGTAGGTCAAGCGTGACCGGATGTGGATGCTCGTGGCGAGACCCGGACCATGAGAGTAATGGTGGTTCTTCGTTTAAGGGGGAGGATTATTGTGGATATAATCAAAGTCCCATATTGGTTAGAGATTTAAAAGATCGTGGGTTTAAAAGGATATAAAATTTCATTGGCATTAGATTTTGGGGAAATTTTCTTAAACTCCCCAATCTCAAACTCACATTTGCATGCAGTCCCTATTCGAAATTTTCTTTGCATGCAGTCCCTGATGGGATTGACAAGACAATTTGTGAGTATTATTTGAAGAAAGTTGAGTATAAAAGTTAGAAATTTAAATATGTAAGGTTGCATGTACTATATCAAGAAACTGTATACATAAATTTTCTAAATTAGTACTCAATCTCAAATAACTTATAATTAAATTTTTACAATGTATACTCAATTTTCACTCTTTTATACTCAATCCATCAGGGAGTGAATGCAAATAATTTATCAAATGGGGAGTGTATACAAAGATCAGTCTGGAATTGGAGAGTTTTTCGCAATTTACCATTAGATTTTTTGGGTAGAGCCCAAGAACAAAAACTATAAAAATATCTCTTGGTAAAGCCTAAGACAAAATTATGAAATTTTAAATCCAAAATGAACAATATCATATTATAGAGATATATAAATCTTTGGATTTCAACAAGAGCGCCTATAATACACTTCTATCTCAAACGACCCTATAGCAATTTATTTTAACTACAATCATTCAAATTATAATTTCAAACCGGGTTTCGTATCTTATTTGCCTTACACGGCGAATGGTCACAATCCAATTTGAGGATAAATCACATAAGCTTTCTTATCGATTAGCTTGCCAATTCGGATCTACGCGATCGAATCTATATATTAAGGCTGCGTTTAGTATGCTTGTTTTCTATTTTTATTTTATGTAGAAAATGCGATTTTCTAGAAAACGTATTTGGTTTACATTTTCCAACTTTGTTTTCCCAAAAAAGATATAGCATTTTCTGGAAAACTAGAGAATGAAATAAAGTCATTTTCCAGAAATTGAAAAAAGGGGCGTTTGGTTTGGGTATTTTTTATTTTTATTTTCTAGAAAATATTGTTTAGTTGGTATTTTCTAACTCTATTTTCGAGAAAAGGAGATGTCATTTTCTAAGAAAATAGAAAATGCTAAAATGTCATTTTCTAAGAAAACAGAAAATGCGTTAGAAAAAATAGAAAACGGGAAAATGTGGTGTTCGTCGAGCCCTATCCCGCGCATCTCCTATTTTATTCCCTCTGCCGCTCGCCGCTCGCATCGCCCTCTGCCGCTCGCATCACCCGCATCGCTTGACCCTTTCTCGAAGCTTTTTGCATGATTGAGTTTTCTGCATTTGGGGTGCCTCGGTCGGGTGGCGGCACACGACCGGAGCACTCTGCTTCGCTTGAGAGAGTGAACCTTACCCGAGAGGAGGATGGCGCGGCACCACCACGTGCGGCCGCGGGCGGAGACGGTGAGCGCCCGGTCCGCCACCTCCCGGAGCGCGCGGCTCCGCGATCGGTCCGTCAGCGTCGGATCGACGAGCGGACGCGGCGAAGCGCCGTGATGAGCCTGGAGGAGTAAGTCCTCTGCTCGCCCTCTGTTCTCCACTTGGCCGCATCCTCCGCCGCCGACGACTGCGGTGACGATGAAGACTCCGCTCCGCGCTTCCGCTTCCTCGCCCCGCCGCCCTCCTTCGCTGCCATCTCCCCGTCCGCCATGCCAACATGCCAACTCTGCAACGATTCTACCTACACACAAACCCATCAATTCCTTCATCAAAGACACCCAATTTCATCAACAAATTAAAACAAGCAAACAAACAATTTTTCGCTTACTAAGAAACCGTAGAGAAGAACAGGAAGGAAAATTCACGCGGCGGATCAACAAGCAAGGATCGATCAAGGAAGGGAGAGTAGGAAACAGGCGAAGAAGGGATCTATTATAGAGGAAAGTAAAGGAAGGATGTCATGTAGTAATAATAAAACAAACATCACACCACACATGATAAAATCGAACTCGACGAGATGAAGAAAGAGGATGCACAAACATCACACCATACATGACAAAACCGGTGTTATCATATTGAGTTTTCTGCATCTGCTTTACAATGTCAAGCAGCTCAACGAGTTTGGAACAACCACTGGAGCAGCTGAAAAATTATCAGAGGAATAAATATTAGATCACTACAAATAAAGATCGAAGTGAGATCATCATTTGAATGGTAAAAATATCTTTAGTCAATATAACAAACGTATTTTTCAGTTTTCTTTTCTAGAAAATAGAGTGATAGTATATCATACCAAACGTATATTCGGTTTTCTAAAAACTAAATCAAAAAAATAGAAATTTGAAAACATAAAATAGAAAAAAAATTCTAAACCAAATGCTAGTTTTTTGAAAAATGAAAATAAAAAATAGAGCAAATCAAATGCCTCTTAAATTTTTTTTTTGGCTCCGCTGACTGAAGAGGAGTTAACTGCCGTTTTGAATTTTTATTTTCATTTATTAACCGTTTTCTATTGTTTAAATTTGTCAATACTCATGGATGTCATCCATGATAGTTTCGAAGAGGATTTCTTATGGAGTGGAGTGCCTATAAATTACTTTTATTTCTTGTTAAATTATTATGTGATTTTTTTACTATTGCAATACTTGTTTTTGCTAGAGAATTAGTAAGGTTTAAAATAATTCAAATTTAAATAAGCACCCACTTGCACAAAAATTTTAAAAAGAATTACTTAGGTGTGTTTTGTTTGATTATTTCGGTTTTCATTTTTAGAAATCCGTATTTTTCTATTTATTAGAAAATAATTTTATTTTATTTTTTTAATTTTTTAAAAAATAATATCTCTATTTTTTAAAAATAAACGTGGACAATACAAACCAAATACTTAAAAAAAACTATATTTTCTCATAAAATAAAAATAAAAAAACTAAGTATAAAAAATACAAACCAAATGCTGCGGTATATTTTCTTTTCGCTCAAAGTTAGCATATTACTCTTATTATAAGTTTAATCATCATATTAATTAATATAGCATGTGACCGTTAGACTATAATGCGTTAAAGAAAGAGAAATGATACTCTGCGCGAAACCGCAGCGCGAAATCATCCACGAACGAGTCAGCAATCTGACGTGGCAAAAAAAAATTAAAAAAAAACGAAGCGCGAGAGAATCGGTCAAAACGAAGCGCGCATCCGCCTCTTCCCCATTTCGCTGCCTCCTTCTCCAGGCGCACACCCTCCTTCAGCCGACGCGCATCCGCCTCTGCCACCTTCTCAACGCACACACCCTCCTTCTCCAAGCACATCTGCCTCCTTCCCCATTTCTCTGCCTCCTTCTCCACGTGCACAACTTTCTTCAGCCGACGCGCTCCAACCTCAAACTCTAGGGCGAAGCTGTGAAGCGAAGCGAGCCCTAAAACCAAGCTCCTCCACGGCGTGGTGGCGCTCACACCCTCCTTCTCCATTTCTCTGTCGCCCTAGGTTTTCCCCAATGCCGACCCTTCTTCGCGCTCCAGCGGTTTCGCCCCCGACGCCGAGCCCTCCCGACTACTTTCCTCCTCTTTCTCTCCATTTTTTTTGTCTGTTTCCTTTTTGTTTTGGGGCAAACGAGATATAGGTTTGGAGATCTCATAGGTTTGTATGCTGTGGCTTGCTTATTGTCGATTACCGTTTCAATGAATTTGATATAGGTTTCAGTAACAATGTTGTGGGCATATAGAATTCAAAGCAATATGTGTATAGTTAGATAGCTTCTCTTTTGTTTCTCTAGGTTCATAGATGTTTCATATACTTTTTGAGAGATTGTAATTTGCAACTCAGTAATTGACCAATGCAATTAATACTCAAGAACTGAATCACTTGGGAATGAATTTGTAAAACTAGAACTGGTACTATTAGAATCAATTTTAACATATTTACACCAAAAGGTCAGCCAAAGTTTAGATTGGTAGGGTGCTTCTATGCTTTTTAGGAGGAATATATCATCATTAAATTATGTTTGTCATGAATGTCTGAAGTTGGCTACATAAATCTTATATGTGAAAGCTTAGTGCATGGATCTGTAAAGTTCGATCAGGTTGAGGTACTTGTTAAATCATGTTAGATTGATGAGAGTTTAGGTAGGTTAGATATGAAGCTTTAAAAATGGAGAATATGGAGAAAATGTCGAAATTTCCATTCTGGCGCATATTTATCTATTTTTCATAGTTCTAGCGCATATGAAAGATCAATTATTCATGTATCTATTTTCATAGTTCTGGTGCATAGTTCTGGCGTTTTAAATCATGTATCTATTTTCATTGTAGGATAAAAGATCAATTATTCATGGCAGCCAACTCTTCATCAGCAACTTCTTTCGATATTCGAAGACGCATGAATGATGAACAAGGTGAAACCTCTCATATATTATGTTATTGTGGATTGAGAGCTCCTCTTTGGACATCATGGAAGGAAACTAATCCAGGAAGACGATTTTTTTCATGTCCAAATTTTAGAGTGAGTTTTCTTTATTTATAAAATTGTTTCGAAATCAATTGTATAATTATTGTTTTTTTATTAATAATATTTGATATTAAAGAAAAGGGATGTGGCTTCTTCTTATGAGATGACTCAGAATTTTCAGAGAGAACTAAGACAATTATTAATGATCTGAAGAGGGAAAATAAAAAATTACAGATGGAGATTAGTAAATTGAAGAAATCTAATAGTTACGAGAGTGCAGGTGATTACAATGATCTCTTAGAGGATGTGAACAACTCTGTTACTATGAAGTTCAGTGATGAAATATGTTCACTGAATAGGAAGTTTAAATTTGATATCACTGTAGTTGTATTTACTTGGATTGTGATGATTTTGATGTGGTTGATGTAAACAACTAACTATTTATGTAATGAAAGAACTTTCTAACTTTTTAATGTATCTTATCAATGATTTATGTAATGAAAGAATAGTTTACTTTCCAATTTCAATGTTGTAGCTTATCAGTGGTTTATTCTTATTGTAGTAAAGAAGAAAGGATGCTATTGTTCAACTAAAAAATAGAAGCTTTACTCAATCATCTTCATTTTTCCCCCTCTTGACTGTTAAATAAATATTTGCTTTCTTGTATGTTTACCACCTCCATTACTAAGAGATTCTACTATTGCAGGTGGATAGAAATGATGGCTCCTGTTTTCTCTAGGGCTTCTTGGCGTTGTGTGTGGCATATGACTAACTATTTACTTGGATTGTGATGATTTTGATGTGGTTGATGTAAACAACTAACTATTTATGTAATGAAAGAACTTTTTAATGTATCTTATCAGTGGTTTATGTAATGAAAGAATAGTTTACTTTCCAATTTCAATGTTGTAGCTTATTAGTGGTTTATTGTTATTGTAGTAAAGAAGAAAGGATGCTATTGTTCAACTAAAAAATAGAAGCTTTACTCAGTCATCTTCATTTTTCCCCCTCTTGACTGTTAAATAAATATTTGCTTTCTTGTATGTTTACCACCTCCATTACTAAGAGATTCTGCTATTGCAGGTGGATAGAAATGATGGCTCCTGTTTTCTCTAGGGCTTCTTGGCGTTGTGTGTGGCATATGATACAAGTGCGTGGAAATATCTTGTTTCTTTATCTGCTTGAGTATTTGTATATTTTGGGAAATTATTTACTAATCTATTTTCAATTGTTTGTAGAGTGACTTGATTCATGCTTGGGGTCTGGATTTGAAACTTGGTTATTGTGCTCAGGTAAACATGCAACTAACGATAGATTTGCAGTAAGAAATCTGAATTCGATATGTTTGGCATTTTCATTATCTTTTCTCTGTTAAGTTTGACTTGAGCTCTGTGCAGGTAAGAATACGATAGTCTATCGAATTGAAGATTTTTAAAAAGCGATGGAGAGAAGCTGTAACAGGAGATAATTGTTGGACGGATCCATACCGTGAATGAACCTACTAAACCAAGGATATAGAAAGTTTTCATATATCTTGACCTGAGCTAGCAAAATATAGATATCAACAAATTATTTATTGTCACATTTGTGGCACTGAAATTGTTGTACAGTTTGTTATATCAACTACATGACAATCCAAATACAAAGATAAATAATTAATGTATGATCCCACTTGTCCGTGGATGAGTTGATACATAATGAAATTATGTTATATGCATGGCTTTTAGATTCATAATCATGTTGGATACAACATTCAACATTCATAGTTTCAACATTCGCAGTTTGCACCACAAAATTCAACATTCGATAGTTTAAAGCAATCAAAATTCAACATTCGCAGTTTCAACATTCGCAGTTTGCACCATAAAATTCAACATTGATAGTTTAAAGCAATCAAAATTCAACATTCGCAGTTTCAACATTTGCAGTTTGCACCATATTCGCAGCCGATTCAACATTCACCATGTAAAGCAATCAAAATGAAACACAAGCAGTTTCAGAAACACAAGCAGTTTCAGAAACACAAGCAGCTTCAGAATGCAACTTAGTGATGACTTCTGATGGCTGTAACAACTCAGTGATCAAACATGATGGCTTCTGATGGCTGCTACAACTCAGTGATCAAACAAGATGGATTCTGATGGCTTCTAATGGCTGCTACATATTCTGATGGTTGCTACATATTAAGGAGAAGAAACACTAAGTTTATTGTTAACATGATAGTAAAAAGTTGACTAATAGCTGCGGTGAAATTCAGTATTTATGTCAAAAGATGGTTTTAGCTAGGAAACAGAAATTCAAGTATCGATCATCAACGTAGAAGTTGAAAGTTACTTGAACCAAACATGGCATCTTTTTTACCAGTCAAAATCATAGAGAAAACAAGAAGTTTCTCAGACAAAGCTACACCGATAACATGTCTCAGAGTCTCCAAACAAATTCAAATCAAGTCAATTGCAATATAATTATCCAAACTATAGCTGTTGAAATTCTGCAAACTGAAATGCTCGAAACTCAAATTCTTAGAAAATAAAACCAGTGATCAAACATGATGGCTTCTGATGAGTTATCTATACTAAACAGGCTTAAACATGCTTACCATAACAGATTGCTTACCAGTAATGAGTTATCATATCAGTAATGAATTAGAATGAGTTACCATACCAGATTGCTTACCAAACTGTTTGCAGATTGCTTACCAGTAATGAGTTATCATAACAGATTGCTTACCAGATTGCTTACAGAATGAGTTACAGAATGAGTTACCATAACAGATTGCTTACCAAATTGTTTGCAGATTGCTTACTAGATTGCTTACTAGATTGCTTACAGAATGAGTTACAGAATGAGTTACCATAACAGATTGCTTACCAGTAGCAACCTAGGCATAATTGCTTCACCATAATTGCTTCACGATAATCCTGCAACTTTTTCAACTACAACCTACTAATAAAAAAGAATTTGACGAATCACCCAACGTTTGCACATCACCCTCATTTAATAGTTCTTGCTCCATAACAATTTTACAACCTAAATTCAAACAAAATAATTATTAGCAAACATAAACCAAGAAAGAATATTCTTTTGTTCACAGAATTATTGCACAAAATCCATTTCCACAGAATCATTTTGCTCAATTTGCACAAAATCCATTTCCTACGTCTAAAACAAAGCATAGCAGGAACAATGTTGCACAGACCAATATGACAAAATCCATTTCCTGCTTATTGTCGATTGTTACTGAAAACTCTAATGAATTCATTCAACATTGTTACTGAAAACTCTAATGAATTCATTGAAACGGTAATCGACAATAAGCAAGCCACAACATACAAACCTATGAGATCTCCAAACCTATATCTCGCTTGCCCCAAAACAAAAAGGAAACAGAAAAAAAATGGAGAGAAAGAGGAGGAAAGTACTCGGGAGGGCTTGGCGTCGGGGGCGGCAGAGGCTCGGCGTCGGGGGCGAAACCGCTGGAGTGCGAGGAAGGGTTGGCGTCGGGGAAAACCTAGGGCGACATAGAAATGGAGAAGGAGGGTGTGAGCGCCACCACGCCGTGGAGGAGCTTGGTTTTAGGGCTCGCTTCGCTTCACAGCTTCGCCCTAGGGTTTGAGGTTGGAGAGCGTCGGCTGAAGGAAGTTGTGCACATGGAGAAGGAGGCAGAGAAATGGGGAAGGAGGCGGATGTGCTTGGAGAAGGAGGGTGTGTGCGTTGAGAAGGTGGCAGAGGCGGATGCGCGTCGACTGAAGGAGGGTGTGCGCCTGGAGAAGGAGGCAGCGGAATGGGAAAGAGGCGGATGCGCGCTTCGTTTTGACCGATTCTCTCGCGCTTCATTTTTTTTATTTTTTTTTTGCCACGTCAGATTGCTGACTCGTTCGTGGATGATTTCGCGCTGCGGTTTCGCGCAGAGTATCATTTCTCTTTATTTAGATGTTATCAAACTTTCAATTCAAACTTATTTGATTATTTAAAATTTTTATACTTTCAATCTTATTTAATTGATTATTAAACTTGTTTCATTTATTGAGTATTTATCATAGATTAATGCTGACTAGCAATCTAACATAACTCTTCTCTTTTATTTAAGTTTAGGATTAGCCATGACTGAATCATGACAAAATTTATTAACCTTGATAATATAAGTTTATTTATTCATTTAAAATTTATTTATTTATTATGAATATGATTCATAAATTTTGTCTGTAAATATTGGTCACGAACAATTCATAATATCTATTTATGAATATTAATAGATTGATTATATACAAATTCAAATTTATTTATGAATAATGATTAGGAGAGTGAAAATGGGAGAGTGAAAATCATAGTGAATGACGTGGCACCTTATATGCACGATCTTCGACGGGTTCCGTATCCCCCAGGGTATAGTATGATTCGGGGCGGCCTTCGACCACCGATGGTGTCCAAGCGATAATCGGACGTGTGCATGTAAAGTGTCACGTCATGCCACATCATTCACTATGATTTTCACTCTCTCATTTTCACTCTCCCTATCATTGCTTTAGTTTAATGAATTGTTTAAGCACATTTATTTAATTAACTTTGAGCTTTTAACAAACTGAATATACTCATGAATGCTTAATTCATTTATGCTCCTAAACATTTAAAGCCAAACTCTTTGATATTCCTCTTCTCATGAACCTAAAGAGTCTAATTTACAACTTATTTCATGACATTAAGATAATTAAATCAAACCCATGTCGTTCGATTCCTTTCTTCCCTTTCACTTCTAATCTTCCACCTACAAAAGATGCTCTCCGAGCGTTAAAACTATCTTAAAAACAAATATGAATGCTCGATGTTACTTAATCGGATAGAAAGAGAGATAGTAACCTTTTGTTCAAGGAGAGGATAGGAGCCCAAGTTACGGAAGTACTTTTTTAGCTTACCCTTCACGAGCTCCTCGTAAACAAAGGATGCACCCCTTAATTGCGGGAGCACCAACCAAGCGACAAACACCATTTTCACCGTGTGCCAAAAGGGTATCCTTGTTTTCGGCCCCAATCAAAGTAGTCAATTCGATGATGATCGTAAAAATAACGATATGTATATAAGATATCGAAGACAAATGAACTATACCAATATAGAATTGGCTCAGCTACCATCTCGAAGAGTGTCAAGAAGGAGTAAAGGATCCAATAGGCCAACCATTGTTCATCTTCCTCACGGTTCGACTTGTTTTCGATGGCGCATATCGAAGAATATCTGCACGTAGGAAAATTAAAAAGGGGAAGAATGTACGTGACAAAGATACGGAGAGGACTTACAAGGGGAAGAGAAGGGTAATTGCAGGCCTGCGATACCATAAATGATCAAAGAATTATACGAGAAGAAGATCGATTAGAAGGCCAAGGAAAGGGAACAAGGAGACCATGCATAATTGATTACCCTGCAAGCGAGTGGAGGTGCTTAAGGAAAGCCCAAAAGGTTGCCATTGAAGTATAACTTCTCGGAGTTCTCGGGGAAGAACTACAAGCGAGGATGTTTGGTTATATTGTTAGGGTTTAGGAGAGGAGGGAAGGAAGGAAAAAGGATAAAGTGGTTGAAGAACAAGTATGGGATTCTTTTCTTCTCTTTGTGGTGATGTCAATACTCAAGCAAAGGTTCAATCATGTGGTAGTAATGTGTGCAAAGTTTGCTATGAGAAAATGCCTATTTAAATTTCTAAGTTGGTGGATCGAGCCTGTTCACAAACTTTTCAAACAAATTTAAAAATTATTTAATTTTATTGGAAATTATCGAACATATTTGATAGGTTTTTGAATTGAATTTGGAGTATTAGACAAGGTAATCAACTCGGTAAACGAATTAAGAAAAGAGTATCTAATTCTAAAATTAGTAGAGGAAATTTAGACATCAAACATTATAAAAATAAAAATAAATTAATATACATAAAAAATATAAACCGTTTGATTGCTCAGAGATCATCAAACGGCCAAGAAACGCCTAACATCCTGCGACGTTTCCCTTGTTCCGTATCGCATCCACCGCCTTCTCCTGACGTCTCTTCCCATCTGCGCGGTTCGTGTTCCGATCTCCCGATTCAGCGTCGTCTTGTTGCAGTCTGTCCCCTATTGACGATTCCAGTGGAGACGGGGTATCGGAGATGCAGTTCCTTAATCGCTCGCACTGTTCTTAATCATCTCCAACTCTCCTCTCCTGCTTCTGAGACCGGTGAGTTGCGTCCTTGCGGATTCTCGTGCTCTGCCTTGAATTAAATTTCTCGGAGTCCTAAAATTTTTCTTTTTGTTCATTTCGTGCCCACATAGGTACTGCATTAATATATCTTGGTCGATTAGGGCTCTTTCCATGATTATTCATGTAGCAATGCGACCTTGATGTGTAGTTGGTGTTTTTCTTATCAGGGTTCTAGGTCAAATACTTGATAATGATTCTCATCCTATCAATATGCAATCTTGGATTCATGAAATAATGTGGCATTATTACAAAGTAAATGTGAATATTAACATCACTATTGTATCACTTATCTGTAATATTGTTGTGCTAGATTCTTAATTGTTCTGATTATCTAACCTGTAATCTGATCGTGTTCTCTTATTATTTCTTGTAACTGCCTTCTTTGTTGAATCAAACTATGGGTGGCTAAGGAGTTGTCTCTATTGTCCATTGAGTTGAGGGTGAATGTTGCATAGGATGTCAATTCTTTCTGTACTGTAAGGGTCTTCTCTATTAGGAGTCTTCTCTGATCAGAGTTCAATTGATTCTCTTTCGCCTATCAGTCATTGTTGCTGCATTTCCAACTGAGATAGCAAGTCTCCAACTGGGCCTTCTTGGCCACCTGCAAGCTTGTCTTTTTAGAGAATCCTGCTCCCGTGTTGTAGGACTTATAGCTCATCAGTCCACCCAGTAGGTTTCTGTATCATTGCAGTTCTAATAGGCTGCCGATCCTTGCTAAAGTGATATCCATGGAGTTCTTAGTACCATGTTAAGAAAATAAAACTCTTGTCGCAAGGCATGATTTGCAAGTAGTGGATCGAGGACAAGGTTTTCTAGCAGGGTGTCAGGGATGGTTGTTCTGAAATATACTCGCTTTTAGAAAGCTGATGATATGGAGTAGGCTGAGAAAATGATTTAGATCTCTCTCTTTTGCTGCTTCTTTATCGGCATGAGTAACAATCTTTTCTTCAAGTTTGATCTCGAACATTCTAATACCTACACTGAGAGTATTTGCTAGTTTATGTTTCCAGGCCACCTTCAAATGACTTAGCATCCTCTAATATAATCACCATGAACCGCATACATCCCAACTATTAGGATCGTGTACATGGATATTGCCTCTCCATTGAGCTTTTTGTAAGCTAAAGCTTCCTTTTGTCTCCCTCGCGTTTCACGGTCATCTTTCAACATATGTTTCTATTAATTTTCTCTCATTTTATTATTTATCGGAGCTAGGTGCTTTTGATGTGCTTGACACTCATGAAATGGCAAGAATTGCTATTTTGTTTGACAACATGCCCGTGTAGTTTGTTTTCTGGAGAATGATGCTTTACTTCTCTGAATCTACTATCACTTCCCTTTTGTATTTGCTTCTTTAGTGGTTGAATGGGGTACTGCAAGAAGGTTCATTAAGCTGTCAAGTGATTGTTTATGAGGAACTTATCAAAAATTCAAACAAACTTATGTACTGTATTTAGCTTATTCCTGCTAGCTAGATTTGATGAGTGTTTGACCAAGTGCTTCTCTATCTTCAGCTGTTACATGGATTAGGCTTAGGATTTGGCCCTGTTGATTCTTGTAAGTTTGAGCAGATCCTGACCTTCAATTTTCAATCAGTCGTTCCAATCTGGTCTCGAGTTTAGAAAACAATACATAGCACGGCATCATGACCTTAAAGAGTCTTAGCTTACACTCAAAGGAAGGGTACAGCTAAGAGGATCAGGATTTGAATCTCATTATGAATGCATATTTGAAGATCGATCTCTAAATGTGTGTCAGTTATGCTCGAGATTTCTCTGATAGATTACTCAATGGAATAAACAAATTATCATCAAAAATGCATTTTACAGAATGTCCGTGTGACGTGGTGAATATAAGAATCTATATGTGATGTGGCCTCAGGTCAAAAGTCAAGCATAGTTAGAAGTCAAAGTGATTACCCGTCTCTTCTCGATCAATAGATTTCTTTGACCTGGTTCACCAGACTCCTTCAATTTGGCCACCCGACTCCTTCAGCTTGATCATCTTTGATTATGACTTACATCCTACGTGACTTGCCTTACCGTTTTTCTCAAAGAATATGGATAACATAGTCATTTCTCCTGAAAGATGTGGGTAATATAGCTGTTTCTCTCGGAAGACATGGACAAATGCATAGGTATCATAAGGACACATCCGCAACTCTATATAAAGTCACTTGTACTCACGGGCACAGGTAGACGGACACAACCATCTAAACTCTTCTTATCCCATAACCTTTATTTCTCTCTAGCTCCTATGCTAACTTCAAGGTTGTCGGAGTGATCACGTCGAGTCCAATCTCAACACACATTTTAACCTTGCAATGTTGGCAGGAACTTCAGGATCTCCTTTAGCCATTGTGGCATCTGCTTTTGGCTGACTCACCAAATTGTCATATCAGATTTGAACGTTCATGAATTAGCAAATTATCGTAGAAAAGCATTCTATGTTATAAAAACTATTAAAAAGAAATTTCATTTCTAAATTTGTTTCTGATTTGTTGCTCTACAGTTGGGTTGGCCTAATAATGATGTAGCACTAGCACTGGCATATAATAGTTTTAGTAGAAACCATATATAAACTTAAACTAAATCTGAATGCTTGACCTGTCATTGCATTGCGCATGCTATATCATATAATAAATTATTACGAAATTATAGCCGTTTCAATTAAAATTATTATATTATATAATATTGAATTTGCATCATGTACCTAGATTAAAATTTTGTATTGTATTAATTTTGAATGTGGATATTCACTTATATTAATTTGTTTGGTATTATTTGCTTGTCCTTTAATACGTAAATGCATTGGATAAGGCA
>JAGFNQ010001573.1:1135357-1154805 GCA_024364735.1 Boesenbergia rotunda
TAAACTCACCAAATCAAGAGCGTGCTCTACCATAGATTTGGAACCAGATGTATGTTGAGCAGTCTCGGTACTCGGGCTACCTGGCTCGGTGTTTTTATTAGCTCGAGCCTTATCGGCATTTTCATTCCACCTCTGTTCAGCCCAGGTGGCCGTTCATGCACCTCATATCTTCTTAGAAATATACGTCGATTTTACACCTTTTTTCTGATATAGTAGAGGTAGTCTTTGTAAAGCTTGGTACAATAACTGTTCCATGTTTCTTTAAAAATCTCCTCCTAACCCTCCTCCCATGTATATCTTTTCTGCAATTATAAATTCAAAATTTAACATAGTAACGGGTAAATATAATATAAAAATCAAAGATATATTGATTTTACTTACAACAAATTTATTATAATAAGAAGTCTTCATTTCATTATCTACATGCCTCCATGTTGTAGATCTGTAAGCTCGTTCTTTAAATTTACTTGTAATATAATTTGAAACCCTATGACCATCTGGTGTAAAATTGCATAACCAAAAATAAACATATCAATATAAGATATTAAAAATAATATATAAACAATCATTACATCTAACAACAAATACTTACATATCTCCAACAATGTGTAAAACTCGATGGTCACGGGGAATCACTGGCTACTGATCTGCCATAGAAATCTCTGCAAAATAATATATAACAACACATCATAATAAAGGTGAGTAACAGAGTAATAAAAATACAATAAATATAACAACACATCACTTACTAGATGAGCAATAATGACACTATTTATATATCATTAGCATCGATGTCCTCCTCACTAGACTCTGATAGTTCAACAAGATCCTCACTGCTGGACATCTCTTCATCATCTATATCTTCGTAAGACACATTAACATCTACAAGTAATTCAGACGTGGATGGAAGTTGTGAATCAATTAAATGTCTCTCTACTTCGTCATTCTGAAATGCATCATGATTTTGAGCAGTGATGGTGTTCGACATTTCTATAGTCAAGCGAGGCTTCATTCGACAAACTGACAACCATTCACTAGATCTCCTTCTTTTCGTAGGGTATTCAAGATAAAAAACCTGACTCGCTTGTACTCCAAAAATAAAAGGTTCAAATTTGTTTAACATTCTATTTTTATTTGTAGGACCGATGCACGTGAGAGAGGGGGGGTGAATCACGTGACTTTTAAAACTTTCATTTTAAAATCAGAGTCGATAGAAAATCGTATGATGCTTTGAAAAACGCGTGCGGCGGAAGAATTAAAACGAAACACGAAAGCGAAAAATAATAAAAAATAAGCGATGAGTTTTACTTCGTTCGGAGCCTTCGGCGACTCCTACTCGAAGGCCCAGGCTCCTTGAACCTTTCCTGTGGGCAATCCACTAAAATTCTCTACCGGTAAACTCCCGGTAGAGCGATTCGAATACAAGATTAGGCGGAAGTGTAACAACCCTACACTTCCCCCTTAAATAATTTCAGTGCAGACAGAACAAATAAAAATGCGTTACCCAACACTTAAGATTATCTGAAGCAGCTTGGGTGTTGGGAGCGATCTTCCGGCAGCAGTCGGACAACGTCGAGTCAAAGCACAAACCGCAGCAGAGGAGCGTGGAAGCCAGAGAGCGCCAAAGCTTGAACCAGACTTAAAAAAATATGTCTTTAGAGGGCTCGCTTGCTTCTTTTTATAGTGCCTCGAGCTGCCAATATTCAATCTGATGCATGATCTTCTCAGCCCAAACTTTATCCATCAGCAAGCTATTCTTAAATAATTTAAAAATAGCTAATTAAATTAAGATAAGAATGCATTTAGAGTTAATTAAAAATGCTCCACTTAAATTAAGATAAGAATGCTCCACTTAAATTAAAATAAGAATGCTCCACTTAAATTGAAAAAATAATTTAAATAAAGTTAGCAAGCTATTCTTTGGAATAATCCAAAGAAGATAACGTTTCTATCCTTTGCTCCACTTAAATAAAAAATAATTTAAATAAAGTTAGCAAGCTATTTTTTGGAATAATTCAAAGAAGATAACGTTTCTATCCTTTGCTCCACTTAAATTAAAAAAATAATTTAAAGTTTAAACTCTCGTACAGAATAACATTTTATCATTAGTAGGAGTAATTTTATTCTCAAATAAAATAAGAAATACGAATAATTTAAATGAGAGTTTATCCTCCACCGAGGCTTTAGATGAGGAATAATTTATAATTTTATTCTCAAATAAAATAAGAAATATGAATAATTTAAATGAGAGTTTATCCTCCACCGAGGCTTTAGATGAGGAATAATTTTGTAAAATTTACCTACAAAATCTAATTAGTTCACATATCAAATAAAACCTGTAAAATAGAGTTAATGCAATGGACTAAGATAAGAATGCTTTTAGAGTTAATTAGACCCCGTCCAAACCTGGATAAGGATCTAACCAGGACTCAACCGAGGTCACCAAAATGGGCCTAAGTTGGACCGCGCCTACAGTCCTAAAATAGGACCCGTCCTCACTGGTTCGCTCCTCCAGTGACTTACCTTACTTACCTCGTGCAGCTCTACTCAACTTCTTAACCCACCAGGTCTTCCCGCCAGGGCTCAACCACCCTGGTCTTTTTGCCAAGTTTCAACCAACTTGAGCTTTAGCCAGTTGTCAGGCCTCGCGAGCCCAACTGAACTTCCCACCAGGACTCAACCACCCTGGACTTCAGCCTGGTGTCAGGTCCTAAGTCTTTCAACCCTGCACACTTAGTAAAGAGGTCAAAACCAAAAACAAGCCTAACTTTAACCTATTTGTCATTCATCAAAACTTAAATTTAACTATTAGTGCAAATTGCACCAACAATCCCCCCCTTTTTAATGCAATGACAACCTGGGTTAAAGTTGGAAAATACCAGATAAAGCAATGAGTCCAAAAAAGAATATGCAAATGACATGCTCTAAGATCAGGAATTTTTAATTTTCTAGCTTAACCCTTAAACTCTCCCCCTTGGGCATTCATCAAAACAAAGAAATAATATGTGCGCAAGCATTAGAAATAAAACACGCATTCAAGTAATATGCTAGCCAAGTAAAAAAATACTTTAAGTATTTGGGGAAGAAAAAAATTCTTAGCACGTATTTTAGGATAGGTGAACAATGATTTTAAGGATAGGTGAACCAACTTTTTCAAAAATAATTTATTTTCTAACATATTCGAAAGAGCACAAAAAGCGAAAGATTTTAACTCATGCTCCCCTTGAACCAAGTAAGAATTTTAGCCCTTTTTAGGTGTCTAACCTTAGTTACTAGCTAACTATCTAGATGATAGTAGTGTTCATTGGGTTAGTCAAGTCAAGTAATAATGTCTAGCTCAGATTTTAATTCACGACTACTTGACTTGATCACTGTAATGTGGGTATTTTACGCCCAGGCTTACTGCGATGCACAGACTTAAGCATTCTGAAGTCCAGGCAAAGTCCTATGCATCTCACAACCGTTCTATGTTTTGCAAGCACAAACAAGTTATCCTTAATGTGTTTTGTGAGATGCGGCTACCTAAATCTATAGGTTCATGTAGTTTTAGGGGTCAAACTTAGGCTAAGTCCACCAATTTTTTTTTTAAAATGCAAGTTTGAAATACTAAAATTAAGCCAATTAAACCAAGAATCAAAGTAATTAAGCTAATGGTCAAACAGAATATGCGAGCTGATTGTTCAAAAGAAGTAAGTGTGATCAGGTCAGTTCTAGTCTATAACACGTATTCCTATTAACCTTCTTAAGTTACTAAATTCAGATTCAGGGAGTGGTTTAGTAAATATATCAGCTAGGTTAGCCTTAGATTCAACATGGTTAAGTTCAATTTCTCCTTTATTAACATGATCTCTGACAAAATGATGTTTAATTTCTATATGTTTGATCCTAGAGTGGTGGGCTGGATTTTTGGTTAGATTAATTGAACTTAGATTACCTATAAAGATTTTGACTTTCTTAAAATCTAAGTTAAAGTCTTTTAACGTATGCATCATCCAAAGTAATTGGGCTACACACTCACCCATGGCTATGTACTCAGCTTCAGTGGTGGATAGGGCAACGCGGTGCTGTTTTCTACTGAACCAACTAACTAGTGAGGCCCCTAGAAGTTGGCATCCACCATTGATACTTTTCCTATCTAATTTACAGCCAGCATAATCTGAGTCAGAAAATCCAATAAGTTCAAATTGAGCTGTTCTAGGATACCAAATTCCTAAACTTTCTGTCCCTTTAAGGTACCTAAATATTCTTTTAACTAGGGTTAGATGTGACTCTTTAGCACATGTTTGATACCTAGCACACATACTAACTGCAAAGAGAATGTCAGGTCGACTTGCAGTCAGGTAAGCTGCCTATAACACTTCTATAATATTTAAGGTCAACAGTTTTGCCATTTGGGTCACTATCTACAGTTTGATTGGTAGCCATAGGTGTTTTAATTTCTTTTGCACTATCCATTCCAAATTTTCTAGATAGTTCTTTAGTGTATTTTTGTTGATAGACAAAAGTACCCTCACTAGCCTGTTTTATTTGTAGCCCTAAAAAGAAAGTTAATTGGCCTACTAAACTCATTTCAAATTCATTTTCCATTACCGTTATAAAATCTTGCAAAAAATTTGAGTTAGTTGAGCCAAATATTATATCATCTATATATACTTGGGCTATAAAAATATCAGAGGTTTTAACAAATAGTGTTGGGTCAATTTTGCCTTGGTTAAAACCTTTAGATACTAAGTGGTTAGACAGTGTTTCATACCAGGCCCTAGGGGCTTGCTTAAGTCCATATAGGGCTTTTTTAAGTTTAAAGACATAGTCAGGGTGTTCTAAGCTTTCAAAACCAGGGGGTTGTCCTACATAAACCTCTTCCTTAATTAGGTCATTTAGGAAGGCTGACTTAACATCTATTTGATACAATTTGAATCCTTTATGGGCTGCATAACTTAAAAGCATCCTAATAGACTCAAGTCTAGCTACAGGGGCATAGGTTTCATCATAATCAAGTCCTTTTACTTGGCTAAACCCTTTAGCTACTAACATAGCCTTATTCCTGACTGTTTCACCTTGTTCATTAAGTTTATTCCTAAAGACCCATTTGGTTTCAATAAACTTTTTATCTTTAGGTAAGGGTACTAAATCCCAGACTTGACTACGTTCAAATTGGGCTAACTCCTCTTGCATAGTTATGATCCAATCAAGGTCAAGTAAAGACTCTTCTACTGATTTTGGTTCAATTTTGGAAATTAAAGCAATCTGGCTAAGGTTTCTAAAGGCTGACCTAGTTTGAACCCTTAGTTCTGGATCACCTATGATTTGATCAATAGGGTGGGCTGAGTTAACTCGAATGGTTCTGGTTTGGTTAGGTGAAGGTTCAGTCAGATCATGGTCTTGGTCCTTAATTGGGCTTTCATCTGGGTCAGTATTGGACATAACAAAATCAATTGGTTGGTAGGTGGTTTGATCAGAGTTATTTGGGTCAGATTTTTCATCAAATTTTACATTTGTAGTTTCTTCAATTCTTAGGGTGGTTTTGTTATAAACTCGATAGACTCTACTGGTAAGGGAATAACCTACAAAGATACCTTCCTCAACCTTAAATGTAAACTTTCCTAAGTGTTCTCTAGTATTTAATATATACACTTTACATCCAAATACTTTAAAATACTTAATATTAGGTTGTTTGTTATAATAGTTTTCAAAAGACGTTTTTCCTAGATTTTTATTTATAGTTATTCTGTTTTGTACATAACAGGCTGTACTGACAGCCTCAGCCCAAAGGTATTTAGGTAAGTTGTATTCATTAAGCATTGTTCTGGTTGCTTCTTGTAGTGTTCTATTTTTTCTTTCTACAATTCCATTTTGTTGAGGTGTTTTAGGGCAGGAGAATTCGTGGTGGTAGCCATTTTCTAAACAGAATTGATTAAATTTTTGATTTTTGAATTCCCCACCGTTATCACTCCTAAGTCTTATAATTTTAACCCCTTTTTCATTTTCTGTTAATTTGCAAAATTGAGTAAATATATCAAACGTTTTATCTTTATTTTTTAAGAATTTTACCCAGGTGAATCTTGAATAGTCATCTATAATTACTAAACAGTATAGATTCCCACTGATTGATTTTACCCCATGTGAGTCAAATAGGTCTAGGTGAATTAATTCAAGAATTGATTTAGTTTGAGTTTGATTAGTTGGTTTGTGAGTTGATCTAGTTTGTTTCCCTTGTTGACAAGCATTACATAAGGTTGTCTCAATGTTAGGTAACTTTGGTAGGCCTCTAACTAAACCATTTAGTTTAGGTAATTTTCTGAAGTGAGTGTGTGAAAGTCTCCTATGCCAGAGTCAAGTCTCATCCTTATGTGTTAAAAGATAATTTGCTAGGGGACGGGTTAACCTAATTTCATAAATGTTATTGTGTCTATGTTCTCTAAGTGTGATGTTTGGGTTGTCAGTGTGTTTGATCAGACATTCATTGGACAATAACCTAACCTTATACCCAGTGTCATACAATTGGCTGATACTTAGTAAATTGATGTGAAAGTTTTCAACAAGTAAGACATTTTTAATTATAAAATCAGACTCAAGTTCAATGTTACCTAGGCCAATTTCGACGGGCTGGCAACTGTTTGGCGAGGTGACGACTGACCTGAGGCTCGGCTGAAGAGGGTTCAGTGGAGTCCAGTAGAGGTCAGTGGGTTGGTGGCGAAGGTTGCTGCAGACGCTCCTGTGAGCTGCAGACTCGCTGGTGAGCTGTAGAGGCGCCTAGTGGTGACCTGCTGATGAGCAGACACTTAAAAGATAGCGAGCGAAGTGGAGAGGGCAACTATTGCTAACTCTGATCTTTTGGATCGTTTGCAACTTGAGCACTTGGAAGTAGAGGAGAGCTTTGCGAGTCGATCAGCAAGCAGACACGAAGAGCTGAGGGTTCTTGCGTCAGAGTTGTGCTGGGTTGAGCTCGGTGAAGTGTTTCCTTCTGTGCGTTCTTTGTGCTCACACTCTGTAAGCCTTTTCTTTGTCTGTCTCTGTGCTTATTTTCATATCATCTTGAGACTATCTGTGGAGAGGTTTCTCCACCGAGAAGGAGGCTGTGATATCCGGATTTCCGGGGCTTGATCTGCCGACGATCAAGGGATCGCCCAACTTACGGGCACGCCAAGGAGTAGGGACAAGTTATCCCCGAACTTTATAAATCTTTGTGTCTGTTTCTGTTTGGTTTTGTCTTTCTATTTGTTTTCTTCCGCTGCTAACTCAAGTGCAGAAAGTTCAAAGGGGTGAAAAATTTCTGTGTCTGGCTATTCACCCCCCCCCCTCTCTAGCCATCCAAGGACCAACAAGTAGGAGGCGAAAAGACAGACGATGTGACATATTCAACCGACCAGGATGCCTGCTCACCAAAGGCCTGCCGAGGGCCGCCAGAAGGTGTCGGGTTGTCCTGGCGCGCCAGGCTTGATTCACCAGACGATAGTCCAGTCAGTCAGACTCAATGCCTCCTTCGACTAGACTCGAGGGGAATGCTTATGATCCCGGCCTTGTCTACGGGTAAGCCGGCCCGCTCAGCCAGCCAGCCTAGCGCCATGGAGGTCCAGCAGATGGATTAGCAAAGACACAGCCCGGTGGGTCCTCGAGCCCGGGAGCCCCCCGGGACAATGTTCAGCCATCAACGAGCGGGGTCGGTCGGGCCGACCCCTTGCCTCTTCTGGTCCGGCCACCTCGACCCGTTTCCCGACCTAGACCTAGACCTAGGTTGTGCGCTCCAGACGGACGTGTAGCAGTCCACGCTCCCGTAGCATCACATGAATCGGACACCCCACAAGGTCAGCCAGGCATATCTCGGTAAACTCCCGACTCAGGGCGTATTCTGCGCCTCAACACTTCCAGTCGGACGCGTGGCTACCCACGCTCCCTGGCCATTACCTGACCCGGTCCTCGACACCCGGACCCGCCGGTCGGCACTCAAGGCGCGGACTATTTCGTCCATATGCCCCCTATATCATCATATCTAGGGT
Organism: Boesenbergia rotunda; assembly: GCA_024364735.1. NCBI lineage: Eukaryota > Viridiplantae > Streptophyta > Magnoliopsida > Zingiberales > Zingiberaceae > Boesenbergia > Boesenbergia rotunda. Next base: position 1,143,355 of record JAGFNQ010001573.1, read on the forward strand.
ATGACCCTGATGTCGAGGTACTGAACACCTTACTCGTCTCTGACACATCTCGCGGTTAGACCGCCAATCCAGTACTATTGTACTGCTTGAGCACTACGCGCCCTACCGCGTCGCTCCCTAGTGCTCTCATACGGGCTGACAGGTACCACACCCTAGTTTTGTTAATCATGGACAAGGGTTGTCAGCCCCACCGGCTATATAGACCCTTCACTCCACCTCCCACAGGTATGCGCGCGCGAGCTCTCTCATCCACTACTGCATTTCAATTCAGCTCCCCTATATTTTCTGCGGATATTGACTTGACCGTCGGAGTGCCTGATCGGGGAAATCGCCCGGCGAGTTTGCTAACGGTCATCTTCTTTCTGGCCATAGTCAACTTGGAGCCAGGACAGCGCCGCCTCACCCGCTCGCAGCGTACGGGAGACCATTCGGCACTTGTGATCGCCACCTCGATTCACGATAGGATCACCTCCTTTCTCTTTAATTTCGCAGGATAATCGTTATCTTGTCCAACATCAATTTTATTGAGTGAATCAGAGAGATCCATGCCGATGTTAGGAGGATTATTGCACCGAGCAATGAAGCTTATAAATTCAAGCTAATGTAGATCATAAGTTTAAGGAATACCATGTAGGGAATTATGTACTTATCCACATTTGCCCAGAACATTTTCCCAAAAACTCCTTCAAAAAGCTTCTTGCTCACTCCTTCTAGTGCATTTCAAATTGTGAGAAAAGTTGAGACTAATGTATATGTCGTTGACTTACCTGCTAATTTTAGTCTAATTTATTGGGGGCTTGCTAACATATCGGAAAATTTGAGTCCTCTTTTTTTGTCTATTGATTTGCTTATAAGAGGGTAAAAGATAGTTCGCTTGCCTCCGAAACCCTATCAATCCGTCTCAGATCTAATATGAAAGAGATAAATTTTAGTAACTATTAGTTTGGATGTTGTGGCTAGCACGTAAGGAGAATAGACATTAATTTTATTAAATTTTAATCATCAAATCTCAAGATGATCATAGTGTTAATAAGTTCATCCCATAGAGACCTATTGTTTTGCTTACCAGTAATATTTCTACAACGCTAATTCTGACACTGTCATCGGCAACACCACCGTCTCATCAAATTGAGAGCTTAATAGACCATCACACGGTGCTCTATCCGAGAAGCATTCATCAATACTTGGTTCGGTGGTAAGGATTTTCACAGATTGATGACACATGGATCACTAATGATGAACTTCGAACCCTCTCCCCAAATTCTAGAATAAATGGAATAATCTCCGTGTTAATTCTGGGATGGATTGACGAAGACATTAGAAGCGAACGAATCATCTTTTACCACCTAGAATAAATGGAACAACCGCTTGACCGAGTTGAAGAGGCGACACCACCTTGTACCAATATGCTGTGCTAACAAACTCACTTTGTCAATTCATCTTCTCACTTATGGTGTTGAGTTTTCTTCGGTTGGGGAGAATGGCAAGGTCAAGAATTTAAATTTTTAAAAGTTGTATGAATTGTTAATTTTTATAATTAGCTGAGCCTTTTTTAAAATGATATTTTTTAGAAAAGTCAATTAGATTTTTATTAGAAAAATTAGAATTTTTGTTATTTTATATAGAATAGGTTGTATCCTCAAACTATAAAAAAGGATTAGGATCCCATATATTCTTTATTTAATTAATGCAATTTGTAATTATCTTTTCTCTAGATGAGAATTGACAGCATTCCTCTGGGTGAGGATCATATCCCTGTTAGCTCCGCTGTGCTATAGCACAAAGCACTTAAGAGGGATAAAGAACCAGAATTAGAATACCATTAGGGATAATATTTATTATTATACTCCAAATATCAAAATAATAATAATTATTTATAGTTGGCAAAAGGAAAATCAAATCCCTTAAAAATAGTTAAATTTTTATTATTACTATGATTTTATCTTTAATACTCACATTTGTGGCCACAAATCTAATAATTAATTGTCTATGAAACTTCTAAACCAAAGTTCCAACTTCCATCCTTACCTTGCTTTCTCCAATTTACCTCATTTTGCAATTTAACCTTTGAAAAAATATCATTTTTTTCATTATATGAGGACTTAAAAATCCCCTAGATATAGAAGCAAATTAAGGAAAAAAACAACCTTATAAATTCAAACTAACAGTTTATATCTGATTAATGCCAATCTGCTATTATATAAAAATATATATAAATTATTAAGCACCTTAAAAATAATTTTAAATGAGTTAAAAGTAATAAACCCTTCTATAAAGCTAGTTAGGTAAGATAAAACGCCATTAAAATTTATAAAAGTAATTTGACTAGAGTTAATCCATATTGCAAGTCACAAACTCACAAGTAGTGTAGTGTTCTAAAAGATTACAGGTATTCAGTATCAAACATGTAATACCATTTCAATTGACAAAATTCATAGTGTTCAAAACAATTCAAGAAGTGTTCAGAAAGGAAGGATGTCTCTTGCAGTAACAATTGTCTAACATAGCAAGTGATGTCACGCCCCGAGACCCAAGAGCCGCTGATCCAATATAAAATCGGACATCACCTCCCCTGTCCGGCGGACAATTTACACATACATACAACATAATAGACATCACCACGCAGTTTAATTGGCCTCAGGCCTCAAAATATATATATATAGACACTAAGAAAAACCATAACACAAGGTAAATCATACCTGACTGCGGACCGGTCCGACTTACGACGAAACAACCAATACACAAAAACCCCTTAGGGCACACGACATACTCCCAAGACATATACAAGTCCAATAAGTAAATATAAAAATAGACACTACTAAGTACAAAACAAAACTATGCCATCGCGATGGGTAGGGACTGGCTGCTGGGCTCTTCTGGCGACTCCAAGTATCTCAACCTGAAATAAAAATATATGGCAACGGGGTGAGTCCATAACTCAGCGAATACCCAGCAGATATGCATAGTATGTTATAATAACAATAAGCATCTACGTTAATACAGTCTCATATCAACAATATGGAAAAACTAGTACTGGAAATACTGAGGTAGATACATACCAGAATCCAGCTAACCTGAAAAGAAGACAATGAGTACCATGCAAATATCATTAGTCATATAATCTCAAATAACAAGTCTCCAGAATATGCATGTCAAACAAGTGCAAGAATCAAGTGCAGCAAACAATGCACGATGCAAAGTATGCACCTGGTGCAATGACATGTGTCACCCCCTAGTCCCAGTCAGGATATCGTCCACGACGTCCGCGTGGGTAGAGCTGTGACAAACTGTACGCACCCTGCCATCACTGCTCCTGAGTGACCGGGTGGACAGGATGCCGGCGGAGGACCACCCCCCTACCCCATGTATATATGAGGGAGCTCCGCTCTCATCTCCTCGTGGCTCAGTACGAGAAGGGACCCCTGGCTGCTACCACGCCCGCGCTCACCCTCCTCATAGTGGCCGAACGGAGCAATACAGAGCAAATGCACACATCTACGGTATCCACTAACCCCTGAGTGGCCGTGCGTGCATATCATGTACCGGAAGACGATTAGGCTCAACCACAAGGGAGTCGCTGATCGCCGGCATGCAACAGTGCAAGGATGGTGTATGATAGATACACATACATAATAACTCAGGGATAACTAACAAGTATCCAGAACAGGCATAATAACTCAGGGATAACTAACCAGTATCCAGAACATGCATAATAACTCAGGGATAACTAATATGTATCCAGAACAGACATAATAACTCAGGGATAACTAACAAGTATCCAGAACATGCATAATAACTCAGGGATAATTAACATGTATCCAGAACAGGCATAATAACTCAGGGATAACTAACAAGTATCCAGAACATGCATAATAACTCAGGGATAACTAACATGTATCCAGAACAGGCATAATAACTCAGGGATAACTAACAAGTATCCAGGACATGCATAATAACTCAGGGATAACTACCAAGTATCCAGAACAGGCATAATAACTCAGGGATAACTAACAAGTATCCAGGACATGCATAATAACTCAGGCTAGCGTATAATCTTACTGCTATCTATAACCAACCATGCATAGCAATATGACAATATCTAAAAGATAAGTCAAAGGGTACCCGCACCAATCGTAAGATGCTCGTATCAGAAAAAGACCTCCCGTCTGATAATCAAAAATGGCAAGTCCAATCAATACCCTGTATCAAAGGCATATTGTTTAGCTACAATAATATGAAATTTATAGCTAAACAAGTTATCTCAATTAATTAGGATCGTCCTAATTATCCCGTTTCATTTTATTACTACAATTAAATGAGTAGCCCACGACAACCTATTACACCACCCCAATTCAACACAGCAATTGCCACCCAAACACTCACGACAGTGATCATAAGAAGGAGAACAAAACCCATAATCCAATCCAAAATCATTATCCTCCAATTGAGCCACGTCTCATTAAAACTAAGAACAGCCAAAGCATTTTATCCATTCTATACCGTACCAAATTAAAATCAATCATCATCATAGATATGTAGCAGTAAAATTCCAATCCCATGAAGACTAGAATCTAGGCAGATTACTAACGAAATCTGATCAAAACCAACTCATCTCTACCAATCACATTCAGTAGCATCCCATGGTGAACCTCCAAATATATCACAGTAGGGGCATAGAAATCAATGAAACAAAATGACATTGAATTCTTTACATCTAAATTTGATCCATCACCTAAGAAACCTTAAACAACACACCCATGTTAAAAGTTCTCGGTATGAGCATTCCACAACAAATGGGCAAACACATTACAGCAGCATCAAAACTATTCCAAAACCCATTCAAACAAACTAACCTTACCTGAACCAGCTCCCATACGTGCTGCCCAAACTCCCTCACACACACTAACATCCATTTAGGAACTAAAACAATCCACAATAAGGATCCTATCCAAACCTCAAATCACAATTGCACTAATCAAACACAAAGCATCCTCCAATCACCATCTTACATGATGCTCAAACGGTAACTCCAAATCCAAACTACAATTATTTACAATTCTAAATCAGAAAATAAAACTGAAATTCTAAATTAATTAAACAACAGGAGCTGCTCAATTAAATTGTTATAGCAAATCATTAATCCATGCGGATCCAACCAATTCCCTAACATAATTCATCCCAGACCAATCCAATCCAAAACAAGCAACTCCTTACTTGCACTTTGCTGGCTAGATGTCCGCTGCTCCCCTCTAGCAAGATCTGCTCTCATAGCTAGAATATGCCACTGAGGATCCTTCTCTTGACCACCACCTTCAACCTTTCTCCCCAAATCCATCCTTAATGAGCTAAGTCGAAATCCCCTCCCCTGCGTGAAGAAAAGTCATAGCCACTTCAACAATGGCATCACTGCCACAAGATCCAAAACCAAAGGAGAAAAACATCTTGATGATCGGATGGAATCACACGAGGAATCAAAGAGATTCGGGAAAACAATTAGCCTAGGTCTTATCTCTTACCAAGTAGTTGCTGGAGAAGGAGGGGCTCAACCACTCGCTCCGGCTACCATGGACGATCAACAGTCACTCCACGAAGAGGGCTCTAAGAACCCACTAAAGAAGAGGATCGAAGGCGTCGATCGATGGAGGAGGAAGGAGTCGGGCCTTGGCTGCGAGTTAGGGCACACAGAGGAGAAAAGAAGAGAAGAGGTGGGCGCTCGAGCGTGAGTGGTCGGCCGTCGAGTTTCGGCTAGGGCAGCAAGCGAGAAAGGAAGCATCGATCGGCTGTGGAGGAAGCAAATGTGAGCCCTAATCGGCTCTTAAGTGGCCATTTTTCAGTTTAGTCCAGCAGTTTTAGTCAAATCGCACGGCTGCCCCTGCTTTTTAAACTTAATTACATTTCAGTCCTTGTAACTATTTATTTTTATTTCAATTTAGTCTCTAATTTATATCCGAGGCTTCGGAAACCCTAGAACCTTCCCGGAAATCCTCCGAAAATTACCGGGACCTAGTCAAACGTGTCGGATTTCCTAGACTATATCCAGAAAATCCCGAAAAATTTTCTGGTCCGGATTTTCGAATTGCCGTATTTTACAAGTGATGAATCTGAGAGCTTTTAGCACAATTGACACATAAAACCAAGATCATGATCCTGTGAATTGCTCTTATCTTCATGCATATTGACATGCAAAAACAAGCCCATGATTCTGTGAATTCTTCTTATCCTCAGGCTTGTTGGCATAAATATTAGCTAGAGTTTGACAAAGGAGAAGCCATTCAGTGAAAAATGACAACATGAATGATAACTTGCAGGGGGAAAAAATGACTTACCTCATTGAAGTCCAGAATCAGAAGCATTAGAGTGGTGTATGTTTGCATAGAGTTCACTCAGATCTGGATACCTATCCTTGTAGAGGATAATGTACTTCTCTACGAATTTGGCCTCGGTAACCATCATGTATGTTGTTAAATCTCTTTCACAGTGCCCCCTGGATTTCAAGGTTGCCAAGATCCGATGTCTCGGAATCAGCCTTCTCTCCAAGCTCATTATCAATAGTGTTGGACGTATAGCTATGTAAGACGAAGCATACCCAGCCTCATTTATCAAGAACTCCATTTTTCTCTGCAAAGTTATCGGAGACATTAGCGGGAAGGTAGGACATTTCCTGAATGCCACAACAAAATCATCCTCTGACCACCCAAAGCTCCGGAACAATTCCATATGCATCTTGAACTTCTCTGGACTGACCGCGAAGATTGCACACAGAGTGTGATGGAACATCCCTGATGTCCTAGGCCCAAGTCCTCCACGCGCCTGATCAAGGACTTCAAGAAATCAGCATTCTGAGCCACGATCTTTGGGCGATTCTGCAAGATAGAAGCAATCTTTGGGCTGTCCAAGCCACATTCCCGAAGCAACTCAAGGTTGGGTTGGATTCTCTACTCAATGCTGTAGGTAAAAATCCCTCGGTTTCTCTTGATCGACTTCACCACTGCATCCTTGGAGCTGAGAAGGCCTTGCCAAATCTCGTTTCATTTGGATGGTGGAGGGATTCGACCTGACGATGTGGACGATGTCGGATGGGGAGAGACCCAGATCTTCGAAAGCTCGAAACCTCGGAGCAAGTGCCTTCTCTACGTCCAAAAGAAGACATTTGGGGTTCGAAAGTAGGACCCTTTTTGTTGATCCGTCATCGAAGCCGTAACTTTTGAGGAAAGCAAGGACGGAGTCGGGCTGCTGCCGGGATTGGATGCCGTTGAGAACCTTCGAGGTCTCGGTGGCCTTCTCCTGGTCGAAGCCACATAAGTCGACGAGGTATTGGGCCATGAACATGTGCTTCACAGTGATGGATATGGCGGCAACAGCGGCGGCGGCGGCGGTCGAGGCTGAGTAAGGTAAGACGGCAAAGAGCAGGGCAGCATCGTGGGGGCGAGGTGAATGAGAGGAAGACACGGTTTTGCCGAAGCAGGAGAGGTAATGTAGCCTCTTCAATCTTCATCTTCTCTCCTCGGGAGATTTCGATTTGCTCTGCCCCTAAAACCTAGCGTGTTTATATTGTCCGGGTAGGGTGGCAATCACCTCCTTACCCCCCAGCAGAAACTTAGGGGCGTTTGGTATTGGGTTTGTATTTTTTTTTTTAAGATATAATGTTCTATGGAAAATTAAAGAAGGAAAGAAAATTATTTTTCAGAAAATAAAAAAATATGAATTTTTAAAAAATAAAAATAGAAAATAGAGCAAATTAAATTATAAAATTATAATTTAATTAAAATTATGTGTATTTTATTTAGGAGAAAAAAAGAAATAAAAGATAAATATATATAATTATATATTTATCTAAGAAAGTTTAATTAAATTATTTATTTTAAATTGGGAATAATTTGAATTAATTATTTATTAAAAATTATAATTTTTACTATCTCTATACTTCTTTCCTTGATCGACTAATCTCTGTTTCTCACCTGCATACTTATTGTTATTGTTTTACCATCGTTGACGATCGATAATTGACATTATTCATGATTTCGTTGCTCCACTGTCGTCGTCATTGTCAACATTGCTACCAGTTTGCATGTCCCCTCCATAAGTTGTCGGTGTCGACGTCAATGGCGATGGCAGCCGCATCAGCCTCGACGTAGTTATCCTTGTGATGCTTGACCCACTAAAAGGGAAGCTGGTGCTGTTAAAATAAGAGATAAGGATAAAATGGAATATATTTTTGTTGGATTTTCCTTCCATAAGAAATTTAGTCTATGTTCCCTTCACTAAGGTTAATACTTATCCTTCTTTCCCCTTCATCTCCTTAACTCACTCGTTCCCAAATGAGATTAAAAATTTCTCTCCCCTTTCTTTACCCTTTTTGTTGGATTTTCCTTTCATAAGGAATTTAGTCTATGTTCCCTTCAGTAAGATTAATGTGTATCCTTCTTTCCCCTTCATCTCCTTAACTCACTCTTTCCCAAATGAGATTAAAAATTTCTCTCCCCCTTCTTTATCCTTCCCTCTCTATCCATCATTGCCTCCTCCCAAACACAACATAAGAAAATGGTTGATATATTCCAAATAATTACGTGTTATGAAATACCGTCTCAATTCATCCAATGTCATTCTCGAACAAAAAACCTTTTTTTAATTTATTTCATCTATTCCATGACCATAATAAAAAGAGATATACGTTACATCGCGATTTTGAATTAAAAGAGAGATTTTAAAAAATAACAGATCTATTGTAATCGAGCTGGATATGGTGTATTATAGGAGATTTACCTTTTTTGTTGATTCCTACGAGTTCGATAGAGGATTCGATATCCAACTTGAATAAATATCCAATTTCCAAATCCATGAATTATTTTTATTAATGTTTAAAAAATGTTATATAGATGTTTAAATTTTTTTTAATTATTTATATTTTTTAATATGATACTTAACTCTAATATATATTTTGTAATGATTATAATTATTATCAGTATAAAAGATATTTAATTTTTTAATATATATATATAAAAGAATGGATATTCAATACCTCATAAATATGAGTATAGAAAATATAAAATTCGATTCCATTACATAGTTATTTCCCAAATTTTATCATTTATTCTCGGAATTTGATAATTTACATTCTCTTGAAATTCGTCTAGCAACAGAAAGTTAGGCAAAAATGCAAAAAGCGCCTCAAATTATTAATAAAAACCTATATTTATTAAAATAAAAATAAAAAATAAAAGACATCACACCACAGTTACAAAGCCGCTTCTATGACTTGAAAATTTCACAATCTCATTTTAATCAAAATTATTATAAATAAAATATTATTATATCAAAACTAGTTTTGTCAACTTAATTAAATTTTCTTAAATTTAACAAAATTCTTTAAAAATCGTTTTAAAATATAACTGTAGCTGAATTCTAAATTTGAAAATTTTAATTTTAAATTTTAAATTTTAAATTTTAATCCTAATCTCGGAATATGATTATATTAAAATATTTTTTTTACCAATTTGATCAAAATTACTTTAAGTTCATCAAAATTAATTTAATTTGGTTAAATTTATTTTAAAATATTATAATAATTATTTAAATAGTTACTACACAATTTTAATAGTTATTAAATAGCTACGATAACATTACAATAGTACTATATTAACTATTAGATGCTACATGTCATAGCAACTTAGAGCTACTATAATAACGAGAGAAGTAAATATAATTTAAGGTTAAACAATATAAAAGGGTGTCTTTCCAATTTTTAAAAGATATTTTTTTACTATTTACATAATTTAGAATGTACTTTTAATTTTTGTTTTTAAAAATTTGTGAAAAATATTTTTCACCACTCAAATTTACATATATTTTTAAAAATAGCAATAGATTTGAGATCATTGGAGTGCCCATCATAGTTTGAAAGTTCATCATTTGATACCCCAATTACTAACACTACTAAATTATGTAACAAAATAATAGAGTGATACTTTTCATCTATAATAAAATAAAGTTATGTGAAACTAGACACTTTCAATCTCTTGCAATTGCCTTCCAAGTCCTTCCAATCTCTTGCAATTTCATGCCCCACAATCTACTTAGTCTAGTTTGGCTCAAATTTGCCCCCACGGGCTGGATCGGATGGTAAGGCGCCTGGCCGATTTGGTCGAGGTCACAGGTTCGAGGGTTGCCAGTTGCGCACGGGGATAAAATCCTGGTCTGCTGGCATTAATTCCCTCGACCCCAGGCGCCTCACCACACCAGTGATAACCGTGATTTACCTCCTCCGTGTTGGTCCTGGGGCGGGCTGACGGGGACGCTAGGGGCGAGCGTTTCGCCTTTTTGGTAGTTTGGCTCAAATTTATGTTATTCCAAATTTCTTAACTTGCTTTGTACCAAGGCCGGTTTTACTTGGGGACCCTTGTAAGCTTGAGCTAACATCATGTTTGGGTCACAACCAACCAAACTTTCATAATGCATGCCCAATTTGACAAATTGTGCATTGTTCCATCTATTGCCCTTCGCCAAATAACCTACTAGATTTGTTTGGCTCTCTAATGGGAAATTGAACTTTGATTTGATAGGTCGTTGCCACACTTGATATCTAAAAATTTATATTGTTGAAATGTACTGCTGAGGTGGTATACTCCAACCTACATAGCATGGTTTGACCTTTTAATGCTGCAAAAGTCTACTCATAAAATGAGTGTTGAGGTGAAGCTAAAATTCTACCAGCATAGTGTGGTTCACTAGCACATATGAGAATAAAGGTGGTCGTCCAAATTTTTTGGCGACCCCTCTACTTACGAAGTCAACTACAAATCATAGTGAAAAGGTAGACAAAAGTGCATAAAACGAGTAAAGTAAATGACCAGGCGTCTTATCATCCGATCTAGCCCGTGGGGGGCGAAAAGTGCATAAAACGAGAGAGAGAGAGAGAGAGAGAGACTTCAAGGCATGCCAACATATCTTGAAATTTATAGGTATAAATTGAGAAAAACCTATGGAGATAATGACCACGATCATTGAGAAATTAAGGATTATTCAACCGTTTAGTCATTATTAATCTCAGCTCAATGACCATTAATTCTAGTTGCCTCTGCAAATGTCGATCGCTCCACTATTACTGACTATTAACAACAGATATGATGATTATTTGCTACGTCTACCAGTGACCAAAAATTCCATAGGCATAGTGGCCATCTTGAGAAGACATGTAACCTATTGAAATCAGTGGGGAAAGCTCAAGGAGTTTGAAGGAGAGCTTGGGGAGCTCTAAATGATCAGAGGGAAGAGATTGTGGAGCTCAGAGTGCTCAAAGGGAACAGCTTGGAGTAGAGAGCTTGGGGAGCTCAGAGGGAAGAGTTCAGAGTACTCGAAGGGAAGAGTTTGGGGAGCATAGAGTTGAGAGTTTGGGTAGTATGGTCCCCTTCAAGCCGAGTTGAGATACGAGAGTCAATTTGGGTATTCAAGTCA
>JAGFNQ010001573.1:1155625-1182017 GCA_024364735.1 Boesenbergia rotunda
TTTTCAGTGAAAATATCTAAATTTGAGACTCATATTCGTGACATCTATTCTGGGCATCATCAATCATCGCGACTAATAATCACCAACTATAACTGATTATGCAATTACAACCATGACTGACTATGAAATCATGATCAAGCCGCAAAATCACGACCAAATCACAAGATCACGACCAAGTAACAAAATCACAACTAGGCTATAATCAGTGATAAATTGCCCTTTTTAATTTGCACTTCTTCATTGTCAAATGACGTCAATGATAAATATTTTTTAGCTGATAAGAGACATTCACTGCCTCGCACTGTTCATCTTCTTTATTATTATATCATCATTTTATCTTTTACATTGACATTTATTGCTCCAAATCTAATAATTAATTGTGTATAAAACTTCTAGCACAAGTCCTAACTTCCATCCTTGCCATACTTTCTCCAAATTTTCCTCATTTTGCAATTTAACCTTTGAAAACATATATATATATATATAATATATTATATATATATATTCATTATATGGGAACTTAAAAGTTTCCTAGATATAAAAACAATCAGAAAAACCGACCTTATAAATCGAGAATAACTGTGTGATATCTCATTTTTGCCAATAAACTATTATATAAAATAATATGAAAATTATCATATATTTTAAAATAATTTCAAATGAGTTAAAATTAATAAACCTTTCTAAAAAAAAGTAAGCTAGGTAAGATAAAATATCATTAAAATTTCTAAAAGTAATTTAACCCGAGTTAATCCATATTGCGTATTCACATACTTGGGCATAGAGTGTCATTTCTCAATGTTATTATTGTATTTGTTTCACCTCAGTGCCTAATACTTTCAACCATTAATTTCAACGGATCAAATTTGAATCCTATTTTTCAAAAAAAAAAAAACAAAAAACAAAAAACACTCGAGCTAACAAATTATCCTACTTTTTTTTATTTGTTGGAAATTGTTTATCCTACATTTTTTTTATTTGTTGGAAATTGATTTGCTTCATTTCTGAGCGCAAGCAAAACTGAGAATGAAAATCAAGCTAAGCCAAGTTCACCTTGCTTGTGATCTGTACAGAAGTAGGTAGATTTGCCTTGTGTCTCTTGGACAATTATGTCAACCCAAATCACAACTTTGTTGATAGTTACTCAAACAATGGGATGTAAAGTTGGATGATCTACATTTAATGAACAAAGAAAGGAGTTGTAGAAGGAAAGCACAAAATCAGTTCTTCACTATTATCCATAGGTTAAAGATTGCATCTATTTACATTTTAATTCTTTAATCTACTCCTAAGAGGAGCATCTACTCATTTCAAGTTCTTTGGAGGCATCTCTTACATTGTTGCCAATTATTGGAGGGACCAAGCCTTCTGGTTCCTGAGCAACGAAAAGCTTCTCTAACCACACTTGTTCTTTCTTAAACTTGTTAGTCCTTATTTGAGTCTCAGCCATCCAAAGTTTGCATAGGCCCCATGGGGTTCAAAGTGGCCTTGCATGTTTCTAGAGTTGCAAGTCACAAACTCACAATTAGTGTGGTCTTTTAAAAGATTACAGCTATTCAGTATCAAACATGCAATGCCATTTCAATCGACAAAATTCGAGAAGTGATCAATCAATTCATCTGTGTGGCACCGGTTCCTCTCCCATTTATAAAAATATGTTAGGAGACTTGATTTGATAACCGTGCAACATTCCTCGGGGCCTATCGATGAGTAATTACAACTCAAACAAGGAGAATGTTCGTAAAGGAGAGACGTATCTTGCCATAACAATTGTCTAACATAGCGAGTGATGAATCTGAGAGCTTTCAGCTCAATTGACACAAAATCAAGATCGTGATCCAGTGAATTGTTCTTATCTCCATGCATATGGCCATGCTTGTTGGCATAAATATTAGCTTAGAGTTTGACAGAAGATAAGACATTTAGTGAAAATGGCAACATGAATGATAACTCGCACAGGAAAAATGATTTACCTCATTGAAGTCCAGAATCAGAAGCATTATAGTGGTTTAAGCTTGCATAGAGGTCACTCAGATCTGGATACCTGTCCTTGTAGAGGAAAATGTACTTCTCTACGAATTTGACTTTTGAAATCATCATGTATGTTGTCACTTTGTAATCAGTTTCACAGTGCCCCCTTGACTTCAAGGCTGCCAAGATCCGATGTCTCGGAATCAACCTTCTCTCCAAGCTCATTATCAATAGTATTGGACGTATAGCGAGGTAAGAAGAAGCATATCCAGCCTCATTTATCAAGAACTCCATTGTTCTCTGCAAAGTCGTAGAAGACAATTGCAGGAAGGTAGGACATTTCTGGAATGCCACAACAAAATCGTCCTCTGACCACCCAAAGCTCCGGAACAATTCCAATTGCATCTTGAACCTTTCTGGACTAACCCTGGAGAGTACACACAGAGTGCAATGGAACATCCCCGATGTCCGTGGCACTCCCAAGTCCTCCGCACGACTGATCAAGGACTTCAAAAAATCAGCATTCTGTACCACGATCTGTGGACAGTTCCGCAAAATAAAGGCAAGTTTTGGGCCATCCAAGCCATGCTCCCGAAGCAACTCAAGGTTGGGCTGGATCTTCTTTTCGATGTTGTAAGCAAGAATCCTTTGGCTTCTCTTGAACAACTTCAACAGCGCATCGTTGGAGCTGAGAAGGCCTTGCCAAAATTCGATCTTAGCCACAATGCGTTCGTGTTTGCCATTGACGGTGGAGGGATTTGATCGGACGAGATGGACGATGTCGGATGGGGAGAGACCCAGATCTTCGAAAGCTCGGAACTTTGGAGCAAGTGTCTTCTCTACGTCCAAAAGAAGGCATTTTGGGAAGAAACGTAGGAATTTTTTTACAGATGCGTCATCGAAGCCGTAACTTTTGAGGAAATTAAGGACGGAGTCGGGCTGCTGTCGGGATTGGATGCCCTTGAGAAGCTTCGAGGCCTCGACTGCCTTCTCCTGATCGAATCCACATGAGTCGACGAGGTATTGGACCATGAACATGTGCTTCCCAATGGTGGATGCGGCGACGACGGCAGTGGCGGAGGCCGAGTAAGATAAGACGGCAAAGGGGAGGACAGCATCGTGGGAGCCAGGAGAACGAATGGAAGACAAAGTTTTGCAGAAGAAGGAGAAATGAAATAGCCTCTTCATCGTCTCTACTTCGGAGAGTTCGATCTGCTCTTCCCCAAACCCTAGCGTGTTTATCTTGATCCGGGAATTGTTTCAAATTTTGTCATTTATTCTCATAATTTGATAATTTACAATTTTACCCTCTAGTGAAATTCATAAGGTAAAGAAAAGTTGGGGAAAAAAATCCCAAATTAAGTAAAAGAAATATTTTTTTTAAAAAAAGTTAAAAGGCACCAACATATCATATGTTTTGTATAAAAAAAACATTTTCTTCTATTATAACAATTACAAATAAAAGTTTAAGGGGGCGTTTGATTTGTGTCATTTTTCATTTTCATTTTCTAAAAAATTATATTTTCTAATTTTCTGAAAAATGACTTTCTTTGATTCTCCAGTTTTTCAGAAAACGCTATATTTTTTTTGAAAAACAAAATTAAAAAATACAAACTAAACGTGTTTTCCAGAAAATTGTATTTTCTACATAAAATAAAAATAAAAAACAGACTAGAAAATACAAACCAAATGTCCCCTAAGTATTTCATTTTAATTAATATTATATTAAAATACTCTGTACTACCGATCTTTGTCTTTAAAATTATTTTTAATAATTATAACAGGAGTGCTGTGCATGATAGCTGAACTCTAAATTTTAATTTACTAAATAACGAACAGTGTTACATAAAAATACTCTTTATTAATTTTATCAAAATTACTTAAACGTCATCAAAATTAATTTTATAATAATAAAAAGTATTTTAAAATGATTGTTTAAGCTACTTAGATAGTTTATAATTGTATTTTAATAAGTGTTACAATATTATCGTTGTTACAATAGAGTTTAAAATGAAGATGGTTATATTGTTACAGTAGTTACTCTATAACAGCAAATCTCAGATATATAAGCAAATAAATAACGAGAAATAATTTTGTTTTAATATAATGACCAATATGAGAGAGGTTACATACCTAATAAAATATTTTACTCAGTGACATATTCGAACAAAATTTTAAGGGGTACTTCACTACTAAGTTCATTTTTCTCCTCGTCCTTCGGACTGGAACCAGTAGACGGAGCTAGGGGTGTAAATGAGTCGAGCCGCTCGTGAGCCGCTCGGTCAAAACTCGACTCGAGCTCGGAGTTGACCGAGCTCGAGCCGAGCTCGAGCTGGCTCGTTTACAATTCGAGCCAAGCCCGAGCCAATTCAAAGCTTGCTCGATGGCTCGTCGAGCCATATCGAGCCAAGCCTGGGATCTATCCCAGGCTTGATAACATTGTTTTCCATAAATAAATAAGAACTTGATGAGGTATTTGTGGTTAGAAGGTTTCGGTCATGTAGCAGAGGTTGCAAGTTCGAATCATGACCTTACCCTATTTTTATTAGATTTTTCGGCTCGAATTTGGCTCGAGCTCGGCTCGAGCTCGATTTTACTAGCTCGATCGAGCTCGAGCCGAGCTCCTTTGGTTTTCTCGAGCTCGAGCCGACCTTTGGCTCGGCTCGGCTCGACTCGTTTGCAGCCCTAGACGGAGCTGGAAGCTTGAAATTGAGGCGGGGTGCAAAACTGAGATAAGGGGTGCGAACAAAAATAAATGAGATACATGTTATGAGATTACGACGAAAAACGACAATAAGAACAATAAAAAACACACAAGATTTACGTAGAAAACCCTTGACGGAAAAAACCACTGGCAGAGGAGGAAAAATCACTATGAACGGTGGAATACAAAGTCGGCGGCTCAAAGCCTTATTCATCATACAAAACCCTAATAATAAGCCCTTTAAATAGGGAACGATTCATACCGAGACCTCCGCTACCACCACAGAGCCCAAATTTTTTCTTCATAATTTAGTTTTCACCATATATGTCACACCGCGATCTTTTTGGGTCGGATCAAACTGAATTCGGGTCACCAAACTCTAACAATCTCCACCTTGACGTGAATTCCACAAATCTTTAAAAGAATATTCTCCACCTCTTCCATAAAAGCCCCACAGGTAAATCTCAGCATCTAGCACCAACCAAGTCCAAGCAACACTTAAACTTGGCTTAGGGAGTGACTTAGTCATCATATCAGCAGAATTATCATGAATATTGACCTTCCTCACAATAATATCACCACGAGCAATAACATCACGTATAAAGTGATACCTCACATCAATGTGCTTTATCCTCTCATGAAACATCTGATCCTTCGTGAGGAAAATAACACTCTGACTATCACAAAAGACTGTAGTAATCTGTAAGTCTTCACTAAGCTCACTGAAGAGTCATTTCAACCAAATAGCTTCCTTACAAACTTCTGTAATAGTCATATATTCAGCCTCTGTAGTGGACAATGCAACTATATTATGCAAAGTAGCTTTCCAACTAATAGCACAACCACCAACAGTGAATACGTACCCCGTAAGTGATCTTCTTTTATCAAGGTCACCTGCAAAGTCAGAATCAACATATCCAATAACTGCATCTTTATTACTCCCAAAATACAAACAAATATCAAAAGTCTCTCGTAAGTATATGAAAATCCACTGAATTTCCTTCCAATGCTCTTTACTAGGATTTGTCATGTATCTACTAACTGCACTCACTGCATGTGATTAATCTGGGCGTGTACAAACCATAATATACATGAGAGATCCCACTGCACTAGAATATGGAACCCGTGACATATAATCAATCTCATCATCTGACTGTGGGCATAAATCAGCTGAAAGTCTAAAGTGTGCAGCTAACGGAGTACTAACAGATTTGGTAGTATGCATGTTAAACCGATGAAGTACTTTCTCAATATACCAATTCTGACTTAGATATAATTTACTTGCCTTTCTGTCTCTCAGAATCTGAATCCCAAGTATTTTCTTTGCAGCTCCCAAATCTTTCATCTCGAATTCTTTACTTAGTTGGGCTTTGACCTTTCTTATCTCTTCCTTATTATTGGTCGCAATCAACATATCATCAACATATAAGAGCAGATAAACAAACGATCTATCATCAGTCTTCTTAAATTAGGCACAACTGTCATAGATGTTTCTTCTGAAATTATGAGTGATCATAAACGAATCAAACTTTTTATAACATTGCCTAGGTGACTGCTTCAGACCATAAATGGTCTTTTTCAGCAAGCATACATAATCCTTTTTTCCTGAGACTTCAAAACCTTCTAGTTGCTGCATATAGATATCTTCCTCAAGTACCCCATGCAAGAATGTTATCTTCACATCCAGCTACTGCAACTCAAAGTCATGCATGACCACAATACCAAGGAAGGCTCGAATCGTACTATGCTTTACAACTGGGGAAAATACATCTACGAAGTCTACTCCTGGAATTTGACTGAAGCCTTTAACAACTAGTTGTTGGGGCAATCAACCCTGAGATGATCTGGAGGATCATGGTGTTTTGATGTGTGTGGTCAATATGGTTAAGTTAGGGTTTATTGTTGGACTGATATGTGTACATGAGTGTACAGGTGTACAGGTACACATGGACTTGGTTGATGTCTTCTGGTGAAGGATGACATGGAGGCAAGCTGGAAGATTGTGTGCGCATCTGAGGGACCGTGGATAGCAGGGACGATGAGCCGAGGGATGCAGATTTCGAGGCATACATGAAGGGTGGCATGGAGGCAAGCTGGAGGCTTGCGTGCGCATCCGAGGGACGAGGACCGAAGATGATGAGCGCGTGAAGGCAATAGTCGGGGCCGCTGGTGTAGAGTCAACCGGGTTGTGAGAGTCTGAGTATGAGTGTTGTACCTAGGGGCTAAGCAGGGAGGGTTTGAGTGCGGAGTGACATGTACTTGGTGAGTGAAACCCTAGGCTTAGGTTCGGACCAGTCGACTGGCCCAGGGGCAGTCGACTGGTGTCGGTTGGAATAGGCTGGCAGATTCGAACGTTGTACTGTAACGGTCGAATCTGGGCGGGACCAATCGACTACCCTAGAGGCAGTCGACTGGCAGGCCTGAAATGACTCGAGCTCTATTTAAAGAAACTCGTTTCATGCTTTCTTTTCTTGACGAAACAAGCTTAGTTAAGGCTTGTTAGTAGTCTTTAGAGTCCAGATCGTGTCATGGTGCTGTGGTGAGGTTTCTCTACCCACAAGGAGCGACAAGGACTAGCCGGAGGTTATCCGGGGAGTGATCCACCGACGGATTCTTGGATTAGTCACCCGTCCGGGGTGGATACCAAGTAAATCGGTTTGTTAGCAGTGCTTTCTTTGTTGTTAGTCTTACTATTTTGTATTTCCGCTGTGCAACTAACAACGTAGGAAGAAGAAGATCCAAAGATACGCTATTCATCCCCCTCTAGCATACGGAAACGATCCTACAATTGGTATCAGAGTTAAGGACTGTTCTTCTTGGACTAACCGCCGAGGGAGCACACGCTAGAGGAGAAGAACAATGGAAGATAAATTTGGGGATGACATCTGTTGGTGCAGGAAGCACCTAAGTCAAACCTGTGTTTTGATAATCGCAAAGGGTTCAGAAGTTAAGGTGTCATTGTGATCTAACAAGCTTACTGAGTGTGTAGGAAAAGTCCTAGGTACACTAGGCAAGAAGTCCTGGCAAAGGGCTGGGCAAGAAGTCCTGGTTAAGGAGTGGGCAAGAAGTCCTGGCGAAGGGCTGGGCACCGAAGACCTGATTGGAAGTTGGGCACGAAGACCTGGTCAGGTGGATTGGGTAAAAGTCCAACTGGAGGAGCCGGTTGGCAAAAGGTAAACTCTCCTGAGAGGAGTAGGTGAGGACGCGTTCCCCGTGCGAGGGAACAGTAGGCGTCGGTTCGACCTAGGGTTCCATTTGGGATACCCAAAGTCAGAACCAAGACAGCTTAGGCTATAAATAATGGCTAACATGTTTGCTTCTTTTTGTTTTGGAACTAACCTTGGTTGCAGGGATCGAAGGACTGGTTTTCTGTAGTTGAGGCGCCTCAATGGAGTGAGGCACCTCACTGGGGCTAGGCGCCCATATGGATACGGGCGCCCCAGTGCAAAGGCAAAATAGAAGCAAGTGAAGCAAACTGCCACGAAGCCTCTGGACATACTCAGCTCAGGCGCCCGGGACCATACGGGCGCCCCCATCAGCTCAGGCGCCCCAGTGAAGATGGATAAGCGCTGACCGAGACTGCGGATAAGAGATCGCGCAGGGAAGGTCACGTGTAGGTGCCCCCATCGACACAGGCGCCCCCATGGGTGCTATAAAAGGGGGTTCACCGCCAAGGCTTCGGAGAACATCGCTCTCAACGCTCCAAGCACTTTCGTTCAAGTGCTACTCTCCGATAAGCTTAGACTTCGGGATTCCAGCGCCGACGACGACCCTCTGCTTCGAAATTCGATCCACCTCGGGTGTCGTAACGAATAGTGTTGCAAATTTAATTTTCAGTTCTATTTCTGTACTCAATTTGTAAAACTCTTTTTACGACTATAGAATTGCCCAAAGTAAACGGTCAAGGACCGTGGGCCTTGGAGTAGGAGCCGACCGCGACTCCGAACCAAGTAAAACCAACCTGTGTTCGCGATTGTTCTGTTATTTTCCGCTGCGTAACTGCTCTGTTTTCTTCGAAAAATTTGATATCGATATTCACCCCCTCTATCGATTTCTCCGATCCAACAAGTGGTATCAGAGCGGGTGGCTCAAATTTGGTGCAACCACCAATTTGAGAGTTTTCTTTTAGGATTTACGTAACTATTTTAATTTTTTTTCGAATCTTTCTCGTTAATCGAGGTTGGTGCAACACCACTCGATCATTTTTTTGTTAGCAATTTTCTTCCGCACTACTAATCCAAGACTAAGTCTTGGAACAAGTTTTCTTTGTGTTTCTTTTTCAGAAAAAAAATTAATGGCCATGCAAGAGGGATTCAGCACAACCAGACCACCGCTTTTTAGTGGAGAAGATTTCTCCTACTGGAAAAGCAGGATGGAAGTCCACCTGAAAACTCAGGTGGACATGTGGATAATTATCCAATCTGGCCTGGAGATTCCCAAGAATGCAGAAGGAGTGACACAATACTACTCTGAATGGAACGCCTCGTTAATGTTGGAACCCGGATGGCTAGAGAGGGGGGGGGGTGAATATAGCTAAACACTTTGACCTTTGGCACTTATCAAATTTCTGCACTCAACCTTATCAGTAGCACAGCGGAAGAAACAATGGAAACAAAGCAGTGCAGAAAACAAAGACAGAAAACGAAGGCAAACAAACACAACTAGCAAGATCGCTAACAAGGAGGGTTTACAAGGTTCGGGGATAACTTGCCCCTACTCCTTGGCGTGCCCTTAAGGTGGGCGATCCCTTGATCGTCGGCAGATCAAGCCCCGGTTATCACGGGATAGAAAGCAACCTCCTTCTCGGTGGAGAAACCTCTCCACAGCGTTTCAATCACAGATATATGTTTAAGCACAATGAAACAACGAGAAAGATCTTAGCACTTAGCAAAGACAAGAACACAGCAAGCTCCCTCAGAGCTCCACCCAGCGACGATCTCACGCAAGAGCCCTCTCCTCGTGTCTTCTCGCTGTTGGACTCGGATCTTCTTGTTCCCTCCTTCAAGCGCTCAAGTAATGAATGGTTGCTTCACAGATTGTAGTTGCTTGCACAAGATGATGGAACTTCAGAACACGCAAGCAAGATGTGGAGAACACAAAGGCGGAGCAAGAACTCAGTTCGCAAAAACTAGAACTCTGCTTCAACGAAGCCTTCTTCCGCCCTTTTGTTTCTCCACTCAGCACCAGGTGACAGCATCTCCTGCAGCCTCCAGCTGCTTCCCTGCCAACACCAGCTACCACTGAGCCCTCCCTGGACTTCCTGAGCTCCCCTCAGCCAAGCTCCAGTTAGCAGCTCCAGTCTACAGCTCCAGCCGTTGCAACTTGAGATGGAAAATGGACAAACCTGCTCCAAGGAAAGCCTCCATTAACTTCTCCTTGAGTGTTTGAATCCTTCCCTGTCACCTGCAACTTGATCAGAGTATTAGAACAGTATATCACTTAGTAAATCAAGAATCAGAAGTTAAGCGCAGAGAATCGGATACGTTCAGACGCGATCAGAGCGTCTGACAGTGCATTTTGAATTAAAGTGATCGGTCACCGGACTGATCAGAGAGCCTCCTGATCGGTCACCAGACCGATCAGGCTGGGTCCAGACCGATCAGGCTCCGTCCTGATCGGTTCCCAACGCTCAATTAGAAATCGCGATTTCTTTGGGACTCTCCTGAATCGATCACCAGACCGATCCCAGGTTGTGGATCGATCACCCGACCGATCCACCCCTTTATCGGGTGATTTCTGAGCTTCGCAGTCCAAACCTCCTGATCGATCACCGGACCGATCAGGAAACCTTTTGATTGGTCACCAGACCGATCAGGTCGTGACCAGACCGATCAGGCTCCGTCCTGATCGATCATAGAGAGAAACCTGCGTTGCTGGATCGTTCTCCAGAACGATCTGCACAGTGATCTTGATCGGTCACCAGACCGATCAGGAGCAGTTCAGCAATGGGTGAAACACATACTCCCTGATCGACCGATCAGTCAACGCTGGATCGGTCACCAGATCGATCCACGAAGGAGCACCGTGCCAACTCCCTGATCGGTCACCAGACCGATCCAGGGGCTCCATCCTAGCCCTCCAAGCTAGGGTTTCATCCACCTTAACCCTCTAAGCTAAGGATTTTTCACCTAACCCTCCAAGTTGGGAATTTGCACCTAACCCTCCAAGTTAGGACTTTTCACCTAGCCCTCCAAGCTAGGACTTTTCACCCAACTCTTTCGGATTAGGACTTTCCAAACCTAGCCCTCCAAGCTAGGACCTGACCCTCCAAGCCAGGACTTTTTCACCTAACTCTCTAAGATGGGACTTTTCACCTAACTCTCCAAGTTAGGACTTTTCACCTAGCCCTCCAAGCTAGGACTTTTCACCCACCTCTTCTGAATTAGGACTTTTCACACACCTAGCCCTCCAAGCTAGGATTTTCAACACCTAACCGTCCAGGTTAGGATTTTCCAACACCTAGCCCTCCAAGCTAGGATTTCCATACCATGCCTGATCCCCGACCAGGACTTAATTGTTGGATCGAGAGAACCGATAGAGGGGGGGGTGAATATCGGAAAACGTTCGGATTTGAAAAGAGAATGCGTAGCGGAAGATTAAAAATAGAAACACGCAAACACAGATATTTTTACTTGGTTCGGAGCCTAGGTCGACTCCTACTCCAAGGCCCACGGTCGCTGACCGTTTACTGCGGGCAATACTATAATCGCGCAAAAATAGTTACAGAAATGGAATTACAGTTTAAGTGCAGTACTGAAATTAAGCTCTTCTTTTTACCGACGTCCGATGTAGATTACTTTATCCGGAGCAGTAGGACGTCGTCGGCGCTTGTATCTTGAGTCGAGAGGTTGCAGGAGCAAAGCGCGGAAGCAGAAGAGCGTAGAAGCGTTGAAAGAATTCGTTGTTCTGAAGCCTTGGTTCGAGGGTCCTTTTATAGCACTTGGGGGCGCCCGAGACGTCGGGGGTGCCCCCCATGTGTCAGTCGATCCAGATCGTTCTCGGTCAGCTCTGATCTCTTAAAACTCGGGATCAAGCATTGACCGGGGCGCCCGGGACGCTGGGGGCGCCCGCATTGACCGGGACAGACTCTTATCCTCCTGGCTTCGCTGGAGTTGCTTCGACTACTTGCCCTGGGGGCGCCCGCACCATCCGGGGTGCCCGGGAGCAGCGGGGGCGCCCGGGAGCAACGGGGGCGCCCCGCCCAGTAGCTGCAGAAGCAGTTCTTTTCTTCGACTGTTTTGGGTTCACCTTGGGGGCGCCCGGGACACTCCGGGCGCCCTGGTCAGCTGTTGCCTCACTCCTTTGAGGCTCTCTGAGCTGCAGACACTCGTTCCTTCGGTCTGCATCCAGGTTAGTCCAAACACCATGAAGTAAATAAGAAGTTAGTTTATACACCTCAGCTGTCTTGTTCTGACTTTGGGCCTCCAAATGGAGCCCTAGGTCGAACCGACGCCTACTGTTCCCTCACGGGGAACCGTCCTCACCTACTCCTCTCGGAGAATGTACCTATGCCAACCGGCTCCTCCGGTTGGACTTTTGCCCAGCGGTCCTTTGCTAGGTCTTGGATACCGACTGTCCTTCGCCCGGTGCCTAGCAGTCCTTCGCTAGGTCTTCAGTCCCAAGCTGTCCTCGCCTGGTGCCTAGCAGTCCTTCTCTAGGGCTTCAGTACCCTGGCATTCCTTCGCCAGTGCCTAGCAGTCCTTCGCTAGGACTTTAGTCCCCTGCATTCCTTCGCCAGTGCCTAGCAGTCCTTCGCTAGGACTTTTCCTGCACACTTGAGTAATATGTTAGATCACAAGTAAGACTTAACTTTTGAGCCCTGTTGCCATTATCAAAACTCAGGTTCGACTTGGGTGCTTTCTGCACCAACAATCTCCCCCTTTTTGATTTATGGCAACCCTGGTTCAAAAAGTTAAGTTTAATCAAGGCATATAAAAATTACCTTTTGTTCCCTCCCCCTGGAAGGAATCTCCCCCTAGATTTTTCAAAAATTCGTGGGGTTTTTGAAAATAGGTCTTAAGTCTGAAGATGGTTTAACTTAAAGACTTTAAAGCTTATGTTTTCCAAAGTGATTTTCGTTGTGTACTTTGGAAAGAGTTTAACCACTTTGACAAATTTTGAAAACTTTAAGAAGACAACAAAAATTTTGACGCCTTAAGTACTCAGAAGTTTTGAAAACTTTACGTTTTAAAGTACTTGGTTTAAATTTGAACACTTTAATTTTAAGTACTTAGAGTTTGAAAAACTTCAGTTTTAAGTACATAGGAAACTTTTAAGAACCGTTAGTTTAAAGTACTTAGCAATTTTGAAAATTTTAAGAACTTAGTAAAATTTTTGAAAGCTTAAGTGCTTAGTAAATTTTGAAATTTTAAGTACTTAGTAAGAAAATTTTTGAAAAACATAAGTACTTAAAAATTTGAAAACTTGAGAACTTAAGTACTTAATAGAATTTTGAAATTTTAAGAACTTAAGTACTTAATAGAATTTTGAAAATTTAAGTACTTAGAAAAGTTTTGAAAAGCTTAAGTACTTAGAAAAGTTTTGAAAAGCTTAAGTACTTAGAAAAGTTTTGAAAGGCTTAAGTATTTTGAGAAACTTAGTACTTTTTGAATAAAGGATAGAGTTTTTTTTAAAAAAAATTTGAGCTAGAAAATTTTAAACTCTCTCCTTTCCTATCTCTCCCCCTTTGCCATATATCAAAAATAGATAAATATAGTAGAAATTAAATTGCATAAAGGAAATAACTTTCATAAAAGAAAATATTTGCATGATTTTGCTGTACTGAACCAATTCATGATAAGACTTAAACCAAATCAGTTAGTTTTCTCTTGTAGGGACCTGTCTAACCCAATTAGCTACTTACTAACTGTTATAAACAGTAGTTTTTGCTAGGGTTAGTCAAGTTAAGTGTTTTTGTTCAAGTTAGATTTTCTAAACTTGACACTTAACTTGATTGCTGTGTAATTTGTATTTAGTGCCCCAATTATTGCAGATGCACTGACTTAAAGCATCTTGAATTAAGGCAAAGACCTAAGCATCTCAACCTTTTCTAGGTTATCAATCAAAAGTACCCGAAGGTGCTTGTGAGATGCTGGCTTGTAAATCTATAGGTGCATGCAGTTCTAGGGTTAGGGCCTAGGCTAAGTCCATTTGCGAAAAAGCCCTAGTTTTGAAAAGGGGTAGTTTTGAAATAAAACTAAGCAAAAAAATTAAAAAAAAATAGTTTTTCAAATTCTTTTAGAAACTGATTTTTAAATCAAGTAAAGCAGTAAGAAAATCAAAAGTAGAGTTAATCTATTCTACAGAGCACAATCCTAACTGCCTTCTTAGTGAGCTGAACTCAGACTCAAGTAAGGGTTTTGTGAGTATATCAGCTAAGTTGGATTTAGAGTCTATATGCTTAAGTACTATTTCACCCCTGGCTACATGGTCTCTTACAAAGTGATGTTTGACTTCTATGTGTTTGGATCTGGAATGTTGGATTGGGTTTTTAGTTAGATTAATTGAACTTATATTGTCAATAAATACTTGTGTTTGGGTGTAGTTAAGCTGGAAGTCCTTAAGAGTGTGCATCATCCATAAAAGTTGTGCTACACACTCTCCTAAGGCTACATACTCAGCTTCAGTTATGGACAGAGCTACACAGTGTTGTTTTCTGCTGCACCAACTTACTAGACTATTTCCTAACAGTTGGCAGCTTCCACTTGTACTCTTTCTATCCAATTTACAGCCAGCATAGTCAGAATCCGAGTATCCTGACAAATCAAAGGTTGAGGTCCTAGGATACCAAATCCCTACATTTAGGGTGCCCTTAACATATCTTAGTATTCTTTTTAGGGCTGCTAAGTGCGTTTCCTTAGCACAGGTTTGGTATCTAGCACAAATCCCTACAGCAAAAAGAATGTCAGGTCTGCTGGCTGTAAGGTACAGTAGACTACCTATCAAACTTCTATAGAGTTTAAGGTCCACTGGTTTACCATCAGGGTCACTATCTATTTTTACATTAGTGGCCATGGGGGTACTTATGCTTTTAGATTTATCCATTTTAAATTTCTTTATTAACTCTTTAGCATATTTGGATTGATGGACATAGTTTCCATCCCTAGTTTGTTTAATTTGTAGGCCTAGAAAAAAGTTAAGTTCACCAACTAGGCTCATTTCAAATTCGTTTTCCATTATTTTAACAAATTCTTTTAGAAATTTCGAGTTGGTGGACCCAAAGATTATGTCATCTACGTAAATTTGGGCAATAAATATATCTTTTTCTAGGGTTTTAATAAATAAGGTTGAGTCAATTTGTCCTTGTTTAAATTCTTTAGAGATTAAGTAAGTTGATAAATGTTCATACCAGGCCCTAGGTGCTTGTTTTAGTCCTTATAAAGCTTTAGTGAGTTTGAACACGTGGTCAGGTCTTTCTAAGTCCTCAAACCCAGGGGGTTGTCCTACATAAACTTCTTCTTTAATGAATCCATTTAAGAAGGCTGACTTTACATCCATTTGGTATAACTTAAATCCTTTATGGGATGCAAAGGCTAATAACATCCTAATGGACTCAAGTCTAGCTACTGGGGAATATGTTTCGTCGTAATCTAACCCTTCTACTTGGCTGAATCCTTTCGCTACTAGGCGGGCCTTATTTCTGACTATTTCTCCTTGATCATTCAATTTATTCCTAAAAACCCACTTAGTGTCAATGACGGATTTGCCCTCAGGTTTAGGTACTAATTCACAGACTTGGTTTCTCTCAAATTGAGCTAGCTCTTCTTGCATAGCAATGATCCAATCAGGATCAGGTAGGGCTTCCTCTATAGTTTTGGGTTCAATTTTTGATATCATAGCTATTTGACTAAGGTTTCTATAGGAGGATCTAGTCCTGACTCCTAGAGTTGGATCACCCACAATTTGATCGATTGGGTGACTAAGTTTGGGTTTCTTAGTTCTTCTAGAACTTGGTTCAGCCTCAGGTCCGGCTGGTCGGTTTGGTTCACTAGCTGGTTCATTTGTTGGTTCGATAATTGGTTCAGTTGACTCATTAATTGGTTCAATAGTTAGTTCGTTTAAGGGTTTAATTAAGGGTTCAATAATTTGTTCATTATTTTCTTGATAAGAATTTGATGAAGTTAGGTCTGGATTTTCAGATGTTGAGTTGATTTCTTCATCAAATATTAAGTTTGTTGTTTCTTCAATTTTCTTAGTTTGTTTATTGTAAACTCTATAGGCTCTACTTGTGGTTGAGTATCCTAGGAAGATACCTGGGGTTGACTTGGACTGAAATTTCCCTAAATAGTCTTTGGTGTTTAGGATATGGACTTTGCATCCAAAGACACTTAGGTAGTGTAGATTTGGGAGTCTATGGTAGTACAGTTCATAGGGTATTTTGTTGTGTCACTTGTTAATTAGAACCCTATTTTGGATGTAACAAGCCGTACTAATCGCTTCTGCCCAATATTGATTTGCTAAGTTAAATTTGTTGAGCATAGCCCTAGCGGCTTCCTGTAATGTT
Organism: Boesenbergia rotunda; assembly: GCA_024364735.1. Lineage (NCBI taxonomy): Eukaryota > Viridiplantae > Streptophyta > Magnoliopsida > Zingiberales > Zingiberaceae > Boesenbergia > Boesenbergia rotunda. Next base: position 1,171,804 of record JAGFNQ010001573.1, read on the forward strand.
CTATTTCTTCTTTCGACTATCCCATTTTGTTGGGGGGTTCTAGGACATGAAAATTCATGTAAATACCCATTTACCTTACAGAATTCCTCGAACCATTGATTTTCAAATTCTCCCCTGTGGTCACTCCTAAGTTTTTTAATTTTAGTATCATTTTGATTTTCAACTAATTTACAGAATTCATTAAATAGGTTTAGGGTTTCATCTTTGGTTTTTAGAAACCTAACCCAGGTGAACCTAGAGTAATCATCAACTATTACTAAGCAGTATCGGTTCCCGCTTAGTGACTTGGCTCCATGTGAATCAAATAGGTCAAGGTGCAGGAGCTCAAGTGTGGTTTGAGTTAGGTCAGATTGGATTAGTTTGTGATTAGATTTGGTTTGTTTACCTTGATTACATGATTCACATATTAGGTTTTCATTGTTTTTAATTTTGGGGATACCTTTGATTAAACCAAGTTGGGTGACTTTTGAGATAGTTCTTAGATTAGTATGACCTAATCTCCTATGCCAGAGGTTTGATTGTTCTAACTAAGTTAACATGCATTTGGGTACAAGGGGAAGGTTTATAGTATAAACATTATTTTTCCTAGAGCCCTTAAGCATGATTTCTGAGTTCTGTACGTTTCTAATCAGGCAGTTAGAATTGTTGAATGTGACTATATAACCAGAATCACATAACTGACTTATACTAAGCCAGTTAAAATTGAAGTTTTCAACCAAAAGAACTTTCTTAATAACAAAGTCAGATTTAAGTTCAATATTACCTGACCCAATTACCATTAGGGTAGCATTGTTGCCAAATGCCACTGAGCCTAGGTTCTTGAACTTGAGTTTGGTGAATTTCAATTTATCTCCAGTCATGTGTCTGTTAGTATTATGAGAGAAGTGTCCTAAGGCAATCGCCTTATGATTGTAAATATTTATTTTAATAAATCAAAATTCACTATTTGAGTATACATATTTGTGTATTTGATTGAGATCTTAAACTTATCTACTGAATGTCTGCAATACAATTCACAGCATAAGAGAATTTGTGATGGAATCACAACTAGTGATTATCTCTACATGTGCAATTGTGAAGTATTGAAAATATCCCTAGTCGATGAATTGATAAATACGGACACTATCAATTCTGTTGAGACTAGCATGGGTTATTCTTGTTAGTGATATGAGAGAAGTGTCCTAAGGCAATCGCATTATGATGTAAACATTTATATTAATAAATGATAATTCACTATTTGAGTATACATATTTTGTGTATTTGATTGGGATCTTAAACTCATCTACTGAATGTCCGCAATACAACTCACAGCATAAGAGAATTTGTGATGGGATCACAACTAGTGATTATCTCTAATGTGCAATTGTGAAGTATTGAAATTATCCCTAGTCGATGAATTGATAAAAACGGACACTATCAATTCTGTTGAGACTAGCATGGGTTATTCTCTAATCAGCTGATTTTCACTGGCTGGTGACATTGGGATGTCCGGAGATAAACATGGATGCTACTTAAGGGAACTAGTTCATTGGAGTGACTAGCTGTAAAACTTCATATGGTTATCTATAAAGATATGTCAATGAAGTTCTTACTGCAGCTTAAGTGCGATGTTCCTTTGACTTGCGGTGTTCAAGTCATCTTGGTCATGGAGACTTATACTTTAACATCTTAAGCAAACATCTCCAAGGAGGTGTGGACCCAGGATGATTGGGTGTAAGCCGAAGTGCCCAAAGATGTTTGAACAGCCTACAAAGGATTCACCACTCCTTGCGAGGAGATGTATACCCAGGCCTATTGTCGGATTGTTACTCAAAACCTCTGGCCAGAGTATATCATGTTTAGAGTGCGAGTCTCTTACATGAGAGTAATTAGAAATCCAAAGGACGAGAAAGACACTACTTGGGCTAGGTGTGACGTAGTCAGCCTAGTGGGGACTGATACCATAGACCGTGTCCTGAACCAAGTGGGTATAAGGTGGTGAAGGGAATGGGGCACGATTCATTAGAGCTGCTGAAGGGTTTCAGAATAATTTCTTCTGAGGTTAAACCGTTGATCTTTCGATTAATTGGGGATCATGATGTACTACTAGGTGCCACTCATGATCGTTCTATAATTAGTTGATAGACGGCCAACATAAATCAAAAGCCTATTTAGTCACATGCACTACGAGTGATCCGAGGGATTTAAAACGAGTTGAAAATTGGATTTTCCGATCAAGAGAAATAAGTCGAATCTGAGTTAATCAGAGGCGCAATGGAAACTAAAAATGGCTAAGTCTTTTGAAGGCTTTTTGGGCGAATTAAATGAGTTTAATTCATGATCGGTTCGGGTCGATTTTGGCCGGCCAAAGAGGGTGTTAACCCTCCTTGGGTGGCCGACCAATAAAGGGAGAATAAACCAATTTAATTGGTTTAATTAATAAAATAAATCTAGCGCTATTTATTTTATAAATTATGGATGAATAAATTTGTATAAAGAAATTTATATAAATAAATTTGTAGAAATTTATTCTTTTTATGGAAGTTAAAATAATCCATGAAATGGTTTATTTTAATTTTATAAAATCAATTAAGAATTGATTTTTCCATAATAAGAAAGTTTATAAATTTCTTATAAAATTTATTCCATAATTTAAAGAGAAGAGGAATTTGTTTTATTATAAATTAGTTATAATAAGACTCGGCTTAAACGGAATAATTAATAAGAGAATTTATAAGATAAATTTCTTATAACTAATTCCGTTAATTCCATTAATTCGGTTTAGAGGGAGACTTAGCAAAGGAGTTGCTACTATATAAAGGAACCAAAGGCAAGCCCTTATTCCCAATCAACTAATCAAGTTGTGAAGAGCTCTCCCTCTCTCTCTTCTCTTCTCCCTCTTCTCTTCTCCCCACCTAGGGCCGGCGCCCTCTTGGAGTTTTAGGGCCGGCACCCTCTTGAAGAACTAGGGCTGGCGCAACCCTCTCCTCCCCTTGTGAGTTGCCGTGAGCTTCAACAAGAAGGAGAAACCAAACAAGAAGAAGAAGAAGCGGATAGCGACTCCTCTCTTCCCGGAATTTAGATTCCGTTTCTTCTTGGTGAGTTTCCTATTTTTCTCTTGTTCTTCTTTGTTGTGCCTATAGAGAATCTAGTAGTTCTCGTCGGCACAAAACTTGTGACTTTGCGAAGTCATCCCGAAGAGAACTCGGCGTGGACGCGAATAGAGGCGAAGCATCCAAGGGACGCTACGGTTGGATCTCGTCCCTTACTTCGAGTTACGAGAGGTATAATGTAAATTAGTTTACTTTTTCGCAAAGTTTTATTTTATGATTATGTCAACACACTATAAGGTTGCATGCTAGATACGAAGTTAAAATAATTTAGGAAATTATTTTATGCAAACTCTTCCGCTGCACGTAAAAATTTAAAATTTTACGAACTCGTATCCTTGTCGACATGCACCCGGTCCCAACAATTCTCTAATCAGCTGATTCTCACTGGCTGGTGCCATTGGGATGTCCGGAGATAAACATGGATGCTAGTTAAGGGAACTAGTTCATTGGAGTGACTGACTGTAAAACTTCACATGGTAGTCTATATATAGACATGTCAGTGAAGTTCTTACTGCAGCTTAAGTGCGATGATCCTTTGACTTGCGGTGTTCAAGTCATCTTGGTCATGAAGACTTATACTTTAACATCTTAAGCAAGCATCTCCAAGGAGGTGTGGACCCAGGATGGTTGGGTATAAGCCGAAGTGCCCGAAGATGTTTGAACAGCCTACAAAGGATTCACCACTCCTTGCGAGGAGATGTATACCCAGGCCTATCGTCGGATTGTTACTCAAAGCCTCTGGCCAGAGCATGTCATGTTTAGAGTATGAGTCTCTTAAATACATGAGAGTAATTAGAAATCCAAAGGATGAGAGAACGTAACTTGGGCTAGGTGTGACGTAGTCAGCCTAGTGGGGACTGACACACACAGACCATGTCCTGAACCAAGTGGGAATAAGATGGTGAAGGGAATGAGGCACGATTCATTAGAGCTGCTGAAGGGTTTCAGAATTATATCTGGGGTCAACCGTTGATCTTTCGATTAATTGGGGGTCATGATGTACTACTAGGTGTCACTCATGATCGTTCTATAATTGGTTGATTATAGACGGCCAACATAAATCAAAAGCCTATTTAGTCACACGCACTACGAGTAATCCGAGGGATTTAAAACGAGTTGAAAATTAGATTTTCCAATCAAGTGAAATAAGTCGAATCTGAATTTATCAGAGGCACATCGGAAGCTTAAAATGGCTATGTCTTTTGAAGGCTTATTGGGCGAATTAAATGCGTTTAATTCGCGAGGGAAGGGCTTGGTATGGCCGGCCAAAGAGGGTGCCCACCCTCTTTGGTTTGGCCGGCCACTACAAGGAGAGAAAACCAATTTATTTGGTTTATTTTATAAAATAAATCAAGCGCAATTTGTTTTATAAAATTATGGATAAATAAATCTATATAAAGAAATTTATATAAAGAGATTTATATAAAGAAATTTATATAAAGAAATTTATAGAAATTTATTCTTTTTATGGAAATTAAAATGAACCATGGATCGGTTTATTTTAATTTTATAAAATCAATTATGAATTGATTTTTCCATGATAAGAAAAATTTATAAATTTCTTACAAATTTTATTTCATAATTAAAAGGAGAGATGTATTTGTTTTATTATAAAGTTAGTTATAATAAAACTAGGCATAACGGAATAATTCACAAGAAAATTTATAAGATAAATTTCTTATGAAAATTTATTACGTTAATTCCGTTAAAGGGGAGACTTGGCAAGGGAGAGGTTACTATATAAAGGAACCAAAGGCAAGCCTTGAATTCCAATCAATTAATCAAGAGATTAATAGCTCCCTCTCTCTCTCTAACTCTCTCTCTCTCTAGGGCCGGCGCCCCTCTCTCTCTCTAGGGTCGACTCTCTCTCCTCCCCTAGGGCCGGCGCACATCCCAAGGGTGGCCGAGAGCTTAATCCACCATGAAGGTGCCGAAGAAGAAGAAGCGGATCGTGACTCCTTCCTTCCTTTCCCGGAATTTTGATTCCGTTACTTGGTGGTTAGTTTCCATCTTTTCTCTCTTGATATTCTAGTTGTGCTTTTGGAGAATCTAGTAGTTCTCGTCGGCACAAAACTCGTGGCTTTGTGAAGTCATCCCGAAGAGAACTCGGCGTGGACGCGAATAGAGGCGGAGCTTCCAAGGGACGCTACGGTTGGATCTCGTCCCTTTCTTCGAGTTACGCGAGGTACAAAGTAAATTAGTTTACTTTTCGCAAAATTTTAATTTATGATCATGTCCACACATCATAAGGTCGCATGTTAGATACGTGGTTAAAAATTAATTTGAGAAATTATTTATGCTAAACCTTCCGCTGCACGTAATTAAACTTTAAAATTACTAACCCGTATCCATGTCAACATGCACCCGATCCCAACAGTGGTATCAGAGCCGGTTAGTGTTCGACATAATCATATAATTGTTTTACGGAAAACTTTGTCATGATCTCAATTTTGGAAAATTTTCCAATTATGGAAACTTTCCAATTATGATAAATTTTAGATTTAGGAATTTCAAAGTTTGGAAATCCTCATGAAATTTCGCAAACTTTTGAAATATCCTAGTTTCTGAAATTTTATGATAATTGTGAAAACTTCCCATTTTTGAAAACTTTCCAATTTTGAAAATTTTCTATTTTAGAAATTTCCCAATTTTGGAAATATGTAAGTTTTCTTTGTACCAGAAACTTACAATTATTCTGAAAACCTATTATGAAATCTCGCAATTTTGGGCACTTTCTTTCAAGAAAGTCTAGACAAATTTATGGATCATTAATTGACAATTAAATTTGAATTGGTTTTAAATTATTATCAAAATTCTTTATTTTGGATTGAGCCTCGGGGAGCCGTCCAATTTAAAGTTAGTTGTTGTAATTTAATTTTCCATTTTGAATAAAATTGTCATGTTTAATTTGGTTACGCCTCGGGGAGCGGACCAAATTAGATTTACAACAAATTTCTTTTTTTGGGTATCTGAGCCTCGGGGAGCCACCCTTAGAAAACAATTTGTTGTAATTAATTAATCCATGAATAAAATATGTGATCAAATCTTGGAGATTTGATTTAAGAGGTGATGCTCTTACATATTGTTGTCTCCAAAATTAATTAGGAAAATAGTTTCCTATAGAGCTTTCTTAAATGAGATTTTCATGAAAATAATATGTGGTTGAATTAAGGAAATCTATCTCTTAATTTAATAAGATTTGATTTAGAGAAATCAAAGTCTTAAACATATTATTTCCAAAATTGATTATGACAATTTAGGAAATTATTTCCCAAAACAATTCCTTAAATAAAGTATGAAATCGGGATTAGGAAATCCGGTTCCTAATCCAATTAATGAGACTTGATAAATTAAGTCACATACATACTTTATTAAGGAAATCGTTAGTCATGACATAATTATATGTCATGAATGTGCTTTGAAAAGAAAGGATGAGACCCAAAACCCCTTACAAAATATTAAGGCTAACACCTTCCATTAATATGGTTAGAACCGGAGTTTTGTTTCTCGTTTGGGTTGATGGACACATCCATGCCCGGCTTGAACCTCAACATGTTCAAACCATGGAATTAGTTTATGAATAATATAGTTGGAGTCAGAGGTCAATCCTTAGTTTTGGTTGTTGGACACATCCAAGCCTGACTAAACGGTTGAATGAGCTCCAACCATATTAAAACTATTTCTTGATTAATGGGTCAGCCTTAAGCTTGGAGCATCGATTTGTTGTGCCACAGCCAAGGTCGATGTAAAGAGAGGTGCAGTTGGGTGCTATGTATAATGTTGCATACTTGTTAATGAGTTAACAACCCAATGATTTATGCAAACATTCAATTAGTTGATAGCATAAAGTGATAGTTACATATATGTGATATGTAATCGGTATAATTACCTACCTTCACAGCTAAGAATAATTGATGGCCACAGCCATGGTTGTTCTTATCTATGGTTGGATATCAACCTATTTGGAGATGTTCCTATGATCTCCCGAATTGATAAAAAGGGTTACTCAATTCGAAAAATAAATAGGACTTAATTAATGTATGTTGATGCATTCTTTATTATTCTTCTCACATAAGCTCAATTTGTATTTCTAGGATAATCACTCGATCATGTCTTCTCTGAATTTGCGTTCCATTTTAGACACCAATAAACTGGCTGGGCCAAATTTCATGGACAGGCTTCAAAACCTGAGGATAGTCCTCAAGGTAGAGAAGCTTGCTTATGTCCTTGAAGATCAACTTCCCAACCGTCCTCCTGAAAATGCAACTCCAGACCAGTTTCCTGAGTTGCTCAACCTGCTGAAGACTGTATAGCCTTCTGTGAAGCAGGATCAAAAGACGGTACTGTTAGTTGGTTCCTCGAAGAAAGGTTCTAAGAGGAAGGCCAAAGAACAGAATAAGGGAAAGAAGAAAAAGGCCAAAAGGACTGAAAATACCATAAAAGGCACTTGCCATCACTGTGGCAAGGAAGGTCACTGGCGAAGAAACTGCAAAGTTTATCTTGAGTCCTTGAAGAAGAAGGCATCCGATGCCCCATCCTCTTCAGGTATCTTCATTATTGAATGTCACTCTATTTCCTCAAATACCTGGGTACTTGATACTGGGTGTAGCTCACATATATGTAATGACATACAGGGGCTAAGGAATAGAAGAAGACTCGTCAAAGGAGAAGCGAATTTGCGAGTTGGAAATGGAGCAAAGATTGCTGCTGTTGCCATCGGAACATATTTGCTAAAGCTCCCCACTGGACGTGTCTTAGAATTGGATAATTGTTATTTTGTTCCTTCGTTAATAAAGAACATTGTATCTATTTCATGTTTGAATGAAAAGGGTTATCATTTAACTTTTAGTAACAATTGTTGTTACATAACTTTAAATGACGTTCTTTATGGGAATGAAACTTTGTGCAATGGTATCTACACGTTAGATTTATCCGGTGACGTTTTCAATATCGAAGTTAGCAACAAACGTGCTCGAATAGATAATCGAATAGACTCCTACACGTGGCATTGTCGTCTTGGCCATGTAAGTAAGAAACGCATGACCAAATTACACCGATGTGGAATTTTGGAATCATTTGAACCCGGTTCATTTGATACATGTGAATCGTGCTTAAAAGGCAAGATGGCCAAATTACCCTTTTCTGGAAAAGGTAATCCAGTGGGAGAATTGCTTGGTCTAATACATACTGATGTATGTGGACCAATGTCAACTCTTGCACAAGGAGGCTATAACTACTTCATTACCTTTATCGATGATCACTCACGATTCGGGTATGTGTTCTTGATGAAACACAAATCTGAAGCTTTTGAGAAATTCAAAGAGTTCAGAAATGAAGTAGAGAAACAGCTTGGCAAAAGTATTAAGATACTTCGATCCGATCGGGGTGGTGAATACTTAAGTCAAGAGTTTCAAGATTATCTTAGGGACAATGGGATATTGTCCCAATGGACTCCGCCGTATACACCACAGCATAATGGTGTATCTGAGAGGCGCAACCGAACCTTGATGGACATGGTTAGGTCGATGATGAATCATGTAACTCTTCCAAAATCCTTTTGGGGCTATGCACTTAAGACAGCTGTTTACTTGCTAAACAGAGTCCCGACCAAGGCAGTCTCTACTACTCCATATGAGACATGGAATAGTAAGAAACCTCACTTAACTCACCTTAAGATATGGGGTTGTCCTGCTTATCTGAAGCGGACTGTATCAGACAAATTGGATGCTAAGTCTGATAAATGTCTATTTATTGGATACCCTAAGGAAACGAAGGGTTACCAATTCTATCATCCCTTGGAACAAAAGGTGTTTGTTTCAAGGCATGCTGTATTTCTGGAAAAAGAATTTCTTTTACAAGAAAACAGTAGGAGTGGCATTGAACTTGATGAAGTTCAAGAAACTCCAATAGACATTACAGAGACACCTAGTCTAGACCCACAACCAATAACTCATAATGATGAGCTATCAGTTGAACATAAAACAACACCACCTCTTCGTAGATCTGATAGGACACGCAATATTCCAGAGAGATACAGATTTCTCATAAGCGAATCGAATGACGTGTTACTCATAAGCGATGACGAACCTATCAGTTATGAAGATGTTCTGAAAAATTCAGAAAGGCACAAATGGTTTGAAGCCATGAAGTCGGAAATGGATTCCATGTACGAAAATCAAGTATGGGACTTGGTGAACCCACCTGAAGGGATTAAACCCATAGGGTGCAAGTGGGTTTTCAAGAAGAAAACCGACATGGAAGGTAATGTTGTTACCTTTAAGGCTAGATTAGTGGCAAAAGGATATCGTCAGAAACAAGGAATTGATTATGACGAAACCTATTCGCCAGTAGCTATGCTTAAATCCATTCGGATGCTCCTTGCCATAGCAGCTCATTATGATTATGAGATATGACAAATGGATGTGAAAACAACTTTCCTTAATGGAAACCTGCTTGAGGATGTATACATGATACAACCTGAAGGTTTCACATCGGTTGATAAAACCAAAGTATGCAAGGTTCGACAATCCATATATGGACTGAAGCAAGCATCCAGGAGCTGGAACATCCGTTTTGATGAGACAATCAAAGAGTTTGATTTCTCACAAAATCCTGACGTACCTTGTGTGTACAAGAAGGTTAGTGGGAGTGCAGTCGTATTCCTAGTATTATATGTCGATGACATATTACTTATAGGAAACGATGTATCAGTTTTACAGACATTTAAAATTTGGTTGTCCAAAACTTTCTCCATGAAAGACCTGGGAGAAGCAACCTATATCTTTGGGATTAGAATCTATAGAGATAGATCAAAACGGTTGCTTGGTCTTTCACAGTCTACATATATAGACCGAGTGCTAAAAAGGTTTAGTATGTCGGAATCCAAGAAATGTTACCTTCCCATCAGGCATGGGATCAACCTTTCAGAGTCTATGTGTCCGCGCACAGAAGACGAGAGGATTTGCATGAATAAGATTCCTTATGCATCCGCGATAGGATCTATCATGTATGCTATGTTATGTACTAGGCCCGATGTATCATATGCTCTGAGCGTCACGAGCAGATACCAGTCATCCAGGAATGGATCATTGGGCGCTGTCAAGACAATCCTTAAGTACTTAA